>JAECUM010007267.1:0-91851 GCA_016617855.1 Megalonaias nervosa | reverse complement strand
CTCAACAACAATTCCAATTCAGCCTCCTTTGTAACGTTTCTTCAGGAAAATTGCTAATATATTGAAACATAAACAAATGTATGTATTAATTGCTTCGTAAACCTCGTTCCTCTAATACTGATTTCCATGTTCTAACAGGACACTTATCAATACAAAACTCTCCATATCCGTTCCTTTAATAATCCATTTAGCGTAACACGATTACATCTGCTCATTCTACAACATAAAAGTAAATACCAAAAAAGGCAAATTTTTATAAATTTTTATCTGCCACGTTTTACAGTAAGGTCACAAAAATTCACACGCATGTAAGTTGATAACCTAAAAGACAGCTTAAAGTTACTGGGCAGACTTGGAAGTAACCTACTTTCATTTCCCTGTCTAAATAAGCATTAGAGCAGTGCGGGATTAAGGCCTTCCAGGGTCCTAAGCACTGAAAATATTATGGTACCCCCTCCCTTCATTACAAAATGTAAAACTAAAAAAAAATATTAAAAGCTAAAAAGGTGGGAAAATACCAATGTTCCCATCATTGCAAATTAAAATACTCGTGAGTGCAGATCGAAATGGTCATGTTGTTGTTGTTGAGTTTAATACCATTTTTCAGCACAAGTTAGGCTATACATGGCGGCCAGTATAAATGATGGAGGAAGAACCCGGGAAAATCCCGGAAAGAACCATTGAGCCAAGAGAAGCTACTGGCAAGCTTTCTCACATACCCACATTGGCCGAC
This sequence comes from Megalonaias nervosa, assembly GCA_016617855.1. Classification (NCBI taxonomy): domain Eukaryota; kingdom Metazoa; phylum Mollusca; class Bivalvia; order Unionida; family Unionidae; genus Megalonaias; species Megalonaias nervosa. The sequence goes on along the minus strand of JAECUM010007267.1, from coordinate 91,118 downwards.
CCCGAGATTCGAATCCACGCAGACTGAAGTGAGATGGCAATGATGCGTAACGGTGAGCGATTTAGACCACTCGGCCACCGAAATGGTCATATATAATTTATTAAATTTTATCATCAAAAATTAATTTAATTTTTTCTGGTGCCCTAAGCACGTGCTTAGTGTGCTTAATGGGTAATCCGGCATTAGAGAGAAAAGAGCAGATAAGGGGGTAAAATAAATTGATTAGTAATCTTGACCTCATATTCGCTAGCCTAGGTTCCAATATGTTAACCCTATGAGAGGGTTAACATATCAGAACCTTGGCTAGCGAAGATGTCTTGACCTTGAAGATCAAACTTTGTACTACAAGAAATGACACAAAACTACTGTGGTTAATCCATATACCTCAAATAGTTTTCATGATATAAGGAGAAACAATAGAAACCTGAAAATACTGACTTGTGGCTTGACCTTGAAGATCAGACCTCAAACTTGCAATGCAATACATCATCCAATGACATTGACAAGGATACATTATTGAGCCATGGACCAGAAGATAGCACCACAAATGCGGTACACAACACACGTTCTATTCATGATGTGTAAATATACAAAGTTTCATTGGTTAATCTCAAAAAACTTTAACATTAAAGATCTGACGAGCATAAAATATTCAGTGGTGACCTTGAAGTTTCATCCCTAATCTCAGATGGCTTTAAAGTTATAGAGAAGATACTAAAGTGTCATTTTCTGAAAATTAATTTTGCAATCTTCCAGAGCCCTAAATGGCTTACTACAGTATTCTTATATCAGGGGGTTTCTGGACCAAAACCCTATTTTGTATTGGACGACATAATTATTCCCCCCTCCATAGCCCCCTCAAGTTAGTCTAAACAACTATGAAAACAACTTTGTTGAGGCAACAAAATTTTTTTTCATAATTGTTTACTCGTCCAGGACATGTTAGTGAATCGTCGCCGTCGTCAAACAAATTAGGGTTTGATCCAGAAACACCCCTTATACAAGACTATTCATATATTTCACGCAAAATTGCTAGAGATTGCTAACAATTTTTATATCTGATATTTTTTACAAAATTTTATTTGAAATTGCTAGCAATTTATATGATATTGCTAGCGATTCAATGTAGCAACCAATCTAAAAAATCTATGTTGGTAAATTCAGTATCATATTTTTGTATCCTAAAGCTAGTATGTTAATGCCATTAGAACAGTATTATCATCGAAATTGCAAAGACCAGATTTTATTATAACATCAGTCTCAATTTTGTGACAATGTGATCTTATTGCCATCATTTCAACATGACCACTAAACCCATCTAACGCAGACTTATAATTGTCAAATCCTATTACCTTACCGACAACATTTCTTTTTATTCCCTTGGCTCGTTTCTTAACCTTATTATCTGATAATATTAGACAGTACATTTTACTACGCAATCCAATGAATTCTGTTATGATTTTCATAGCAACCTCATCTTTAAACTTTCCTACTGCTTTTTTATTGTCATCGCAGTGATATTTGCTGTCTCTAGGATAATCTGAAAGATCAAACAGATCCCATTGTTCATAAAATTATATGTAAATATTATCCGTCTCAACTTCATACATCAACGAATCAGTGTCTGTGAACAACAATTCCGCATCAGGCCACATAACCTTAACAAGATCATAATGAAACTGGTACATTAACGTCTTTGATGTTTCAAGTACTGCCATACCAACATAAATTGGTTTATTCAACTTCAAGTTTTTTTTTCTCTTGTGTATCGCAACAAGATTTTCATTAAAAATTTTCATACTAACAAAATTATCAGATGATACAAGTTTATTACGACGTTCAGCGTTATTAACAATTTCAATATTTACTCGCTTTCGTATATTTTCCATGGTCTTTCCGAAGACGCTATTGTTCATGAGTTTAAAGAAGTTTTTCTCAAATTCTGTTGTTGCAGCTGCTCGTCGTCTAGTATTAGTGTGGATATAATCTTTCATCCAACGCGACTGATTAAACTTTAACACACGATGCAATTTTCTTAGTACCAGGCCATGATCAAGTGCTTGTTTAATATTTTTATAATGTACAATAATCTTCGTTTGTCAAGAAGACTTGGTACTAGTTTTTGAACAACAGATTTACCACTAGTACTAGAACTAGACGAATAAATACGTTGTTGATCTGATAGCAAATTATAGTCGATCAGCATTGACTCAGGACAAGACGGATAATCGTTATGTAAAATAACCAATATTATCAGGTACAGTTTTATCGGTTTCTTTGAAAAACTAATCCGGACTTATCCAATGAAATCCGCCATACGGCATCGGTTCAGACATTACATAACCTTAAAGATTATTTATGTCAAAATAAACTATGAAAACCGATGGCAATGCCTTGTCATAGTCATTCATGTACATATTATTAGCTTTCGCATATTTTTTGTTATAACGCTTATTCCACTTATTCCACCTCTGATTCATGTTCGATAAAGTGGAACATGTCAGGATCTATCAGCAACTCCAGTTTTATTTTGCCGTGCTTGAGTAATGTGTCAGAACTTAATCCCAGTGCTGAATAGTACCATGTCCGTAGTTATCAGCGCTGACATCTCCAAAATTTTTAAATATACCTGCGAGCATCAAACATCTGTGATCAGATACAGGTCATGATAGTCACCGAAGGTTTTACAATCAAATTCATTCCAAATTTTCTGAGCGTAAACATAGTCGTCATCGCTGACACATTCAAGATTTAACCTGGAAAAAAGCTTGTCCCGGTCAGGCAAACTTGTTTCATTAAATCTATCCAAGTCGTCAAGATATTCATATGGAAAGATACCTTTTTTTGTAAGTAAATTTGCTTTGTCATCGAAATGATCAGTCAAATTATCAAACTTACCACATCCTTTCACGAGTTCGTCTAACGATGATGCCATAAACTGTAAACTATCAATAAATCTCAACTTGCTAAGTGTCACTGACATATACTTTTCCGTATTATTAGGGATGCATTTTATTTTATCGTTCTTATTGATTTTTAGGCGGTTTATTATATCTTTGTTGCCGAATGCTTCTACGATAATATGAGAGTCGTATCCACGAAAATTATGTGCCACAACAGGAACGAAATCTGGTGCGGTATATTTAAGATTGCATTTGTCATGAGCTGGACCGCGATACTTAACCGGTTATATGACAGTGACCTTTTACCCTCTCCTGGTCAAGCGCAGGCATAAACGCCCCCCCCCCCTTGCAAATATTACATGTTTTTGCTGAAGCAAATTCTGTTTCTTGTATTACAGTCAAAGGTTCATTTTCATTGTCCTATCCAGCATCATCATGATGGCATCAACCTCGTTGATAAGGTTTTTCAACAACCACAAAACAGGATTGGAACCACGATAAAGTTTAACAGGTTTTGATAAACGTTTATCAACAGCGCATACAACTTTATATGCGACCCCACATGCAACATGTTCTTGTACTTTTCTTGTCGAGGATGTATCAGGGTTATTTTCTGCTCCTTGCACAGGAAGTAGATCAACTCAAAATCGTAGTTGATTATAAATGGAACTTTCATCTTGTGTCTGTAATTCTTAAACAGCAATATGTTTTCATCTTTACCTGGCATAGATATTCGTTGTACGTTAGAACAGTATTCGAGATGACGATCTAATACCAGCTGCGACTTACAGCCAAGCAAGCATCTGACGTAGAAAAATTTATTTTCTTTGTGTTTGTTGTACTGCCCACCGACTAACCCGTTAAAGCTTTTAATCCACACGTAGTGGTTTTTATGGAACAGCAAGTTTATTGTTGTTTGTGCGAGTCTCTCGAGATCTGATGTGGCTCTATCGCTGATATATCTTGGATAAATCTTTTTTGTATCGTAATCTACTCCAAAAACATTAGTACTACCTGGTAAAATTAAAATGTTTTGTTTCTCAAATTTTGGATTTTGATACTCAGAAACGGGAAATACAATTCCGGAGAAGTTTAGACTGTTAACATGACAGATGTAATTTTATACTCTATCGGCGTGCTTGTCTGCTGGGAATAAAGCTGATAATGACGCCCATTGACAATACTTGTTATCGTTGTTCTTGACATTGATACAACATTTCGAGTTTTTAATATTAGCTGGCAGATCGACATACGAGCTACCTCGAAGAGAATTGTATTTCATAGTATGAAACAAAATTTCTGTTATTTTATCGTATCTGCAATCCGATCCAGATGTTGTGTATTCTTCTATTTTTTTCTGTATCTCTTGATATATATCATCTGACAATGACATCAAATTTGTTCCAGCCAAAACTCTAAAGAATAGCGATGTAATGTAAGGATCGGCAAGTTCTTCGAATTGATGTTGAGATAATTGCATCTGATCAGATTGCCGATCCGATGATATACTCATCTTTGAAAAACGAATATGAAACTGAACTATAATGTTTAATCCGCTATGCTTGGCAAGCTCAGATTTTATTGTTGGTTGAAGTAAACGAAACAGATTTTGTCGATGAGAAATTTGTTAGTAAAAGTTTATTATCAAATCTCCAGCTATTATTGAATCCGGCAAATGCTGTTGCAATTTTTTGGCTGATACTTTGTCACGAACAAACTTCGTGTTGAGATATCTGCAAGTTTCAACATCATATAATATTGTGTTTTATATTTCTCTAATAGTACGATACGAAATTCCCAATTAGAGATTTGAAAATCGTATAGTATATGATGGCAAATTTATACCAAGGACCTATCATCGTAAACGATCTTGCAAGGTGTCAGGAAATATTCTGGTGTCATCCAAAATATAACTTGTTTGCTGGCAATGAAGTTGGAGTTATTATTAATCTTAACACTCGGGATTATAACACCAGCTGCTTATAGGATCAAAGTAAAGTCCAGTGATGATACAAGGAACACTGGCATGTTTTTACATGAAATTATCTGGACATTGTTCAGTGATGATATTCCAGCTATAATATAAGTGTATCGTGTTCACGATCAGGTCACCGGCAATAATATTGCAAATATGTCTTTGAGAGAGGAGTTTAAACATCCAATATATGACTTGTATGAGGCTAGCAGAAGAGGTGTTGTCAGGAACATTAGAACAATAAGTTCTTGGTCGTGTTGGTAATACCGGTTATTTGATGGTTATGATCAGAAGAAACAATCCTAATTTTATTAACTATTACTCGCATCGTTTTGTTTATGAGGTATTTAATGGACCTATCCCCGAAGGTCTTATCATTGATCACATAAACGGAATCAAGAGTCCTAAAAACTCTGTTACATCAATTAACTCTTTCACAGGTGAAGAAACATTATTTCATTCAGTTTCATCAGCGGCAAAGTATTTTAATACTCATCAACTTCAATAAAATATGCCGCTGATGGCACCACAAAATCTGCATATTCAACAACAACATTTGATAGAATCTTCTTTCGCTACGAAGTACTTACCGTTTAAAATATTTGCTACATCGCAGTTGGTCAAACAGCAGTTGACATATTTGTTTAGAGCTTCTCTGTCGTATTCTATCCAAATCTTACTGTATTTCAGCGTGTAATCATGTTCAATGTTGCTGAGCAAAATAAGATTATTTTTTTTCTCGTTCCACTTCGAAGCGGGCCATCGCATTAACATCACCACGAAACATTTTTTTTATAGCATCTTCAAGCTGATATGTGTTTACAACATTAGCTCGAGTAACAAACTGTTCCATATTATTCAACTATTTAAATAAAAATTGAACTTTAATGATCACAGATCGATCTTTATAATATCCTTAAGATTTTCTTGCATCCAGCAGCAGTGGGCCCATTTCATGAGTTTCCCTGTCATATCTGACAACTATTTTTTAAAATTTTTTTCAAGTTCCAGTAACTCAGAATCTGTTAACAGTACCTCAAAAAGCCGAGTAAGGGTCATATCCAATGATAAAATTAACATGCTTGAGATCCGTTTTATCATTGCTCATGAAAACTTTAACCGCGTAAAATAGCAAGTTCATATTTAAGATGTAAGCTCGCACAATACTTCTTACTTCATCTGGCATTTTTATTGCTTCTATTAGATAAATGTTTATGAATAATGTCGCTGATAAAAATGATATGTTTTAACGATTGTCTGATCTTCGAGATGATCTTGATCATATGACACAAAGTATACCTCAGACTGCTAGTGGTCTACTGATTAATAAGAGTGCTTTACACCGAAATGCAAAGCACTCCGAGTTCGATCTAGAAACATATTTGTTTCCTGTACCTGATGATCAACTTGCCGATGAACCGTTATTGCTGTTAAAGTCTTGTTGATGCCAAACACTTCTTCGGACCAGTTTGGGGTAAAACCTTTCTCAATTGTTTTTTTTTCGTTAATGAAATTCTGACACGGTCACCAACGTTAAATTTATGCCTGCGATACATGTTCTCGTTTGCAAGAATCGAGTTTTTGATAGCGTCGTCTGGTGATATTCCAATTGTTCTGTGTTTAGTTTTATTATAATCTGATATTATTGCTGGCAGATCATCGATATATCTGTTAGTGTTTTTTTGATGTAAGATGCTTGTAGATCTTTTCATTTATAATACGATTAACGCGTTCAACAAGAACACTTTTTCCTTCGTTACCGTTAACGTATTTTTTATATTGTTTTGTTTCAGAAACAGCTCGAACCTTTTGTTTAAAAGCTCTGATCCATGGTCGGTACAAATATTATTTGGTTTTCGCTCCGTCTTAATAATAATATCTTCCAGCGCATTTGTTATAGTAGATCCAGTTTTATCAGCAACAGGAACATTAAACGCGTATTTACTAAAAACGTCAATAATGTTCAACGAGTATCTTTTTTTATCGTTGTACTGTGCAATGTTTGCATATCTGCGAGATCTATCGCCCAGATATCACGACTGCGTTTGCGACTCCCTCGCAAGTTTACCAGGTACACCAACGCCAAGTTTATATTTTGCTCCAATGATACCATGTACTAGTTTTCTGTCAAATCGTTCTGCATATTATCGGTTTCATATCTCGTAATTCGTCTAGCATTACACGATCGCAATCTAGTTTGTCGTCGACGTGATTGCGATAACAAATATCATGATGCATCGCAATCAACGGCATTGTAAGGTTCTTGTCCCGGTAACGGATTGTCATTTTCGTTTAGTTGCTGATCAAGTGAACTCCATGGACCGAAATATTTATGTTCTGGAAATGTCCAACCTCTCTTTGGTTTGGTTTCGGTAATTTGCCAATAATTTTATGTATATCCAATCCTGATCCGATGACAACTCCGTGATTGCAAGCTGGCAATAGGCAACTATCTTATTTTGATCCAAACACAGATCTTTCTTCACATCATCGCAATTACATTTCATTTATTTTTAGTCGCTGACAAAAATAACTTTATCGTCGGACGCTATTGTCGGAGTGCTAGCACTCTGGGTTTGCATTGCGCAACCACCAGTGATTGTATCACCTGATTTATCTTGTTTAAGAAACATACTCTTTCTCTTACCACGTACATCACTGATACTTTTCAGCATTTTTCTGTTATTAGCGGTTGTTTTGTAGTTTCATCGATGTTATTGGTTTTGGTTCTATATCTGAGACAATATGCTGCCATTTTTATACTTGATGTCCAACAAAATTAATGCTAGATCGTTTACGATCCAAGTACCGCTTTACGATCATTGCTGATACTAGGAAACGGGTCAAATTGCAAAATAAACTTTAAAAAGTTAACTTGTTCACCAGATGACTTTGACATCTGCGAGATAAACATAACGCAATAGTAACCACAAGCTGAAGTTCCAACTGGCTGAAGTTGATTAGAGTTATAATTTACTTTTTTATATTTTTAGGATGTGTTTTTTGATAACATCACTTGGAGGAAGACCAAACGAGTCAAAGCACCACCCAATGCGCTCCAGATCCGTCGTGGAAATCTTGGATATTGATGACACAGCTTTGATCAGCAGTTGGTGATCGATTTGCTATTTCGTCTTTGGAAAATACTCTGATAAATCCGCTGACATCAATAAGTTTATCAGCGATCTCAAAGTTGTTTAACACGTATGATTTCATCGTCGAAGATTTCATTGTCTGGTTCTCGGCAGCATCAGTCCTCGGCCACGTCTTCTTCTCATTGGTTGTGATTGCAATCCGCGTCCTATCCCTAACAAGTTTGGTAATAGACTTCCTGCTATCCCTGCTAGCAGCGGACCCATGAACCCGCCTTTGATCGCGTTGCGGTTTGTTCGTGGTTGTCTTTTTTCTTGTTGTCCTAGTCGCTTTTCGTGCTCGTGTTGTCGGCATTGTTCATAATCATCATCAGATAAAATTAAGATTGCTCTGCAATCCGTTTACAACAACTGTTTGAATTTCGTCACCGGTGATTCCGTCTCTGGATACAGCTTTGTTTTTTCTTTGTCGCTCCTGATATTGTATCTGACGCTGCAGCTAAATCTAACGTTCCTAGCACAGGTAATATCTTTGGCAGAAATGTTCGTGCTAAAGTAGAATCGTTGTTCCAATCGATCCACCAAGGATCGTATTCGATCTGGCAAATGCTGTTATCTGTGAAACTAACAGATCAAGTACAAAAGACTTATCTTTTAACATTTTGTTTATTTGTCGTTGTGTAAGAAGTAATTTTGCTGGAACTCTGGAATGATTCTCATTCTGCATTTTGAAATCTATTTTTAATGAAACAGCTTTTCGTTTAGCTAACACCCCTGCTATATTTTTGTTTTTGTCCTTGTGACAGATTAATATTACACAAAATATATTTCATTACTGATTTTATGAGATAATATTATAGTGTTTTACACTCCATTGCTATGCAATCCAAGCGCTTGCACATTACACTTGGACAGTCATTCTACCTCGTACAGCGTCAAGTGCTGTATATCTGTCAGATGTTACAAGTGCATAGGCGTAATGCAGATTAGCTGGTCCAGCTCCTGGAGCCTCTCTTAACATCCATTTTACTTCGATGTCAGCTGTTGATCCAATAGCTCGTTTGATGTGCTTACTAACATCAAAATGAAATATCTGGTAAAGAAATCGAAATTCTTCGGCTGATATCTGAGATCCACTGTCAGCTTCCTGATATTTTTGCATCGCCTCCATCAGATACATATAAACATTAGATAAATTTTTGTTAGCATTGTCAGAAAAATTACATTCGATCGCTCATTCAGGATATTGCTTAGAATTGATTCTAACAAATATTCGTCTTACGTCAATGTTATCGAAAACAAAATTGTTTTGCAGTTGATTATTACGTCAATCTTGTCCTTCAAACATAACAAATACATGACGCGGTAACTGTTCTCTTGGCGCTGTTGTTATCCGCCATGTGTTATCAGCTGAATTTGGTACAGCTGTTTAATAAACCTTGTGCTGTTCGAAATATATTTTTCTGTTGTACGCGGCTAACTTTGTCTCAAGCTCATTAGTTTTGAGACCGTTACGACAACTCGTGGAATCCACAGCGCAAGTTTAGAAATCATAAAATTAAAATTGTTATTAATATCATTAGGGTTATCAGCACCAACAAAACCAACAACGTTTCTCATCAAACAATCGCTTTCATCAGCTCTGTCAAGTATAAGCGTATGTTTTATACCATGAAATACCTTGTTGTAATTGCGACAAAAACCAAAAATTGTGCTCAACGGTAACATCATCGTAATTTGTTTTGATCCGTCAGTGAACGTTCTTCATTTAGCGTAACCTTCATTATATGTTCGATTTCTAATTTTTGTTATCCTATTTACTACTGTCAGCATTGCAACTTCATCAGCGGCTGCGGCAGGTGGAGGAATTCCCCAAAAAGTACGAACTTTAGTCAGTAAAGTCCTTATAGAATCGGCATCTGCAGCTACTGCTGGTGCAACGATTCCAAGAGATTCAGAGTTAGCAATACCAAAATTTCTTGGTAAAATTAAATCAGCAGCAACATCAGCTCCAGCATCAATTACAGTTAAATAAGTAAATTCATTTGAAGTAACATTTCTGTTTCCAGTATCTTTGAACCATATCATATTTGTTGGAACAGATCTCGAGTAATCATTGCTAACCGATACAAGGTTTAAGATTCTGCTTGCAACTGGTAGGTGCATAGAAATATCTTCAACTTTTGATTGGCGAGTTGATATCTACCACTTTTGAACAAACTCCTAACATTGTTCACGAGTGCAACTTTAGCACCAATATTAAAATCAACGTTATTATTTGTTTTGATACTACTTCGTACTTCAAGTATTGCTTTGTGCGGCAGCAAAAACACATCTCCGTCTCGAGTATTAAATGTTCTGATGTCCATCTTGTTAGGCTGATTAGAGTTCTCGTCGAGATATTCAATATACTCGAACTCCATTGCAGAGTCGTCTACGGTTATCTCATCGGCAAGGTCAAGACAATTTTTATAGACATTTTTATTGTAGTCGTCAGACTAAATCGTGATTATTTTACAATCACCTAGAACGCAGCAACATCAAGTTTTGGTCTAGCTCATGTTACAAGTTTTCTAAAAATCTCTTCGCGGACCGGAGACAACAATTTTGTTGTTATTATTATCATCACACGTGCTGTTTCTGATGATGGAGCTATTTCAGAAATAACGTGTTTTATATCTGAACCACTTGGCACTCCACCTTTGATTTTATCAGCGATCTTTTGTCCGACGGCTGTTCCTGCTGAAGATGAGGCTCCTGTTGCAAAAGCTTTTCACGCATCTAACGCGATAGGGGCTACTTTGTGAGCTATTCCAGGTATATTTTCTATTATTTTCGAAAAGACTTTTCCGAAAAAACCGCCTACTATTTTTCTGTGATAAATATTTCGTTGTTTCATCTTGTTTATACAAATTGTACAATAAAATTGGCTGTGATTAGTTAACTAATTATGGTAAGCTAGCTCACTATGGTCAGTTGACCAACTGCAGATGCAAATAGTAAGTCACAATTTCGTTTTTAAGATCAATCTGACGACCAATCAATCTGTCATCGGGATAGATGATATTTGATTTTCAACACTGATCGGATAATATATTATTTGTCTCGGATTTACTTGCATCAGCGAACCAGGTGAAACATCAGGACTAAACGAAAAAATTGTTTACCCTTGGCTACCTCGTGCCGTATCTGGCCCAGTTGCAATAGAACAGTTTATCAGGATTGTGTTTACATCTGTGATGTTGACGGCTGATTCACTGTCATATGATATTGTCGCAACGGATCCGCTTTGCTGATCGGATCCATATTGTTGTTTATTAAATCCTAACAATGATACAATTGTGTTTTGTCTGCCAAGATCTATAACAAGTTGTTTTTTATTGTTATTCTTGCTCGTAACGTGTCATAATTCGGAACGATCTCAAAATTATCAGATTATATACCACAACTTCCAGCAGTTATAAGATATTTTATTGTTTTGTTGATATATGTGACGTTGTAGGCGCCTTGTGGTATCTTAAAAAATTTCCACTCGATGATGCTATTGGTTTTCACCCCGAACGTAAAATCGTCATTGACGTTAGTTTTAACTTTTCTCAGAGTGCCAGACAGTAGCAGATACTAATCCGATCTCATATTGCTTTGGGGACCTGGGATCAAGTTCAATAACAGGATTATAGAACACGGAAAAGTTTGCGATGTTCGATGTTTTCTGAGATGAGTCGAGTAACAGTGTTATCGACGACATTTTTATTTGTTATTCGCAGATAAAGATATAATCACGGTTTACGTTAGCGAATTAATTCTCCGCGAGTCAGATCGCTGTGTAACACATAATACTCGTCCGTCGTTAAAGATCCGTTCAATCTTGGATGATCAAGTATTTCAACTATTTCATTGTCTATTTCTGTGCTAGTGTTTCCAGCTTCCTTAGATGATATAAACAGTATCAGTCGATCAATAATATCAGCTGCCGAGTTAAAGATCTTTAATCCTTTACCTGATGTTTCTTCCACGGAATCATATTCGAAATCTGATTCAAATTGTTTATCATATTCTATACTCTGTTGCTCGTCTTTTTTTTTCATTTTATTTAACTCCTCGTCTTCTATTTCTTTCGCCGTTGTCTGAATTTTTTTTGCAGCTGTTAAACCTTTTTTCACAACTTAACACTCTATCAAAAACTTCCAAATATATCTTAGAAATAACACCTTGTCGTACTATCTTATAATATTTTTCGGCATCATCAACTTTCGTTGCAGAATCTAAACCATTTCTAGCCTCATCTGCTTTTTGTATTATATTATTCAATTTTTTTGAAAAAGAATCTTCATTTTTAGTCCATAATCTTATTTTAAATGTTTTTTTCAAACTTGATATATCTTTAGTCAAGCTCGAAGGTCAAATATTCTGAAACACTAATTTTTCTGTAAATAGCGTTTGTATAACTTTCTATTATTCCTTACTTGTTTAGTTCCTCAAGTATCTTTTGTCTTTCGTTGTTTTTTCATTTGCTCATTAAATAACAAATCTTTTTCTTTCATTTTTTCTAAAACTTCAGCTTGTCGTGCATCAGAATCATCAATTCGCTCAACAATATCCTCAGCAACTTTTTGTTGTCCTTCCTCGAGTAGTCCTCGCAAACCTTTGTCTTTTAGTTTTTCTATATACTCAGGTGATACTTTATCAACTCCGGGTTACTTGCCAAGTACAGACTTGGTGATAGGCTTAAAAAGTCTTGCAGTTTCTTCTGCTGTTTGTTGTTGACCTGCACGTTCTTTTTCAACTTTTTCTTAAACACATCTCTTGTAGCCACATATTTCTTTAGAAGATTTATCCGCGCTTTGTCCATTATTGTGAATAACACATTAATTTTATACTTCTTTACAGTTCAAGAACTTATCAATTCCACATCGAAACATGCGCTTGGTATGTCTGGCAAGTTTATTAAATAAGAAAAAAAACTATGATTGCCTCATGATACAGCTCAACAAATTTGTCGCTGGAAACATCACTGCATTGCTCTTGTGATTTGTTTTGCGCGTCAATATTGTCCAGTCCGTTAAACAATATAAAACAACTCGTATTTCTTCTGATAAAACGATCAATGTTATAAAAACCCTGGGCAAGATAAACTGCATTAAATCTTCCGTTCCTTGACAATGAAAAATAAGATTTGATCTTGTCCATTCTCGGCATTACTCAATGGAATATTATCAAAAACGTCTTATGTTCGTCCGAGTCCAGTTCTGCAACAGGAACAAGACCTTCAGGTGTTCTTAAAACAAATATATCTTCGTCAGCACCAAGTTCATTTTTTAGTTTTTCGTTGTACTCGTTCAGCAACTCACGTTTGTCCTGCTGCGGATTTATCGTATAAATATACACTCGATCGTAGTTGAATATGTCGCTGAGTAGCAAGTTCATTAACAAGTTTGTTTTGCCAGATTCAGTAGGTCCAGCTATCAGGTAATGACAGTCTGGTAACTCTAAGTTGTGTTTATTTTTTATTACTCGATCGGTATCAAAGTTTATTATGCTCATCGTATGACATGTGCACAAAATTTTATCGGCAGTAATTACAATAACATGAGTTACTACAAATAATTTGGTACGTTAATAAGTGGTTCATCTGCTGAAACAACTGCAACAACAACAGATGTTGATATAACAAATTATCTTAAGCGATCCGGTGACATAATGACCGGCAACCTTATCATGTCAGGACTAGTGTTAGATCTAGAAACAACATATCCTCCTGTCAACGTCAATAACACACAAGCCGTTAGTTATAATCAACTAACCACAGCAGTATCTGATAAACTTTCACTTGCCGGTGGAACAATGACCGGCAATATCAACATGAGCATAATAAGATAACAAATATCAGCACATCATATCCGTTTAACAACGCTGATATCACACAAGCTGTTAGTTATAATCAGTTAACCACAGCAGTATCTGAAAAACTTCAACTTGCCGGCGGTATAATGACCGGCGATATAAACATGACAGGTAAGAAATAATAAACCTGGAGATAAAACTTATCCGTGGTCTAATCTTTCTCAGGCGGTATCAACCAACTTAATAAGGTGGCAAATTTAAAAATAAATAAATCTAGTGATTTTGTACCAGGTACTATTTCATTTATTAACGGTGGTAAGGTAACAGGACTACCAACAGACTTTCCTACGAGTGAAGAATCAGATGCAATATCGTATGATCAGCTGAAAGGATCATTGACGGCGTACTTAGAGCTTGCCGAAGGAGCAATAACAGGTTCGTTAGACATGGGTGGTCAAGTCATATACAACACACAACTCGATAATATTTCGTTGTCCAATGACAGCTGGGTAGCAAACGTAAAATTTGTCAAACAAAATTTTTTTAATAAAATCCGGCGACACAATGACAGGTAATCTTGACATTGGCGTCAACAAGATAGTATCAACTGCGTTTCCAACAACATCAGATCTGACAAACAAGCACTAAGTCGATGATTTGATCAGTGGTTATACCACAATACGAGTAGCAAAATCAGGTGACACAATGACAGGCACGCTAAACATGGGATCAAATAAAATAACATGTTATCCAGTATCTTCAATTGATCTAACAAATAAAACTTACGTCGACGCGGCAGCAAATAATTATCTTGCCATTGCAGGTACATCAGCTGATGCCCTTTACGTTAAGTGAACCGGAGGTACAATCACAGGAGCCATCGACATCGTAGCAAATAAAATAATGTCAACATACGTTCCTGTTGCTGTAACAGATATTGTAAATAAACTTGATGTTGATAGTGTTGTTGGCAGCACAAAACGAGCTCGCAGTAACATCGGTTCTATTCCACATCTTGTTGATTCGACAGATAATCTTTGGGGTTTTGTTGCAATGGCATCAACACAATATCCTGGAAATAATCTAGATTTTGCTTTTTCGTTTAGCAGCGTCATATATGGAGGTCCCGAGTGGACAACATATGGAGAAACAAGCAATTTTTGGATAAAAATTCAGTGCCCTGATGCTGTTGCAATTTGGAAGTTGCATTTACGAGGACGATTAAATGCTGGTGTCGGCCGCATATACAACTAGAGATTAGAGGGATCGACAGATAATACCACATGGACAAATCTGTGCAGCGCAACGGGTGTTTATATCTCAACGAATCAACAGTTTACTATCGCTGATGTTAACACGGTTAACGAGTATATTTACTTTTGGACATATGTTGTCAACGCAGAAAGTCCTTACCCTGGTTGGACAATGTTTCAGTTGTACACGATTGATGATTTAGTGGTTTAGTGTGTTAACGTAGATCACTATGCGATCCACTTTAATGTGAAATGATTTATAAATGCCTGTTGATCCTCTGTCGATCAGAGTTGCAAAAGAGTTTTACACCACCATATTTGATCCTGAAACAAAAATACAAATAGCTGACGTTGATGAGCTAGTTCCCAGAAGTGCTAGAGAAGCTCAGGCAGTTGATGAAATCGCTAGAATGAAAAGTTTAACACTCAAAATCACCTGATATACAAGAAAACGAAGACAATTTTGTTATAGTTGCTGGAATGCGAGGTCGACAGCTAAAAAAAGCTATCTGAGATTTTTATATTATTAGCAAGTATTGTCATCCAAAAGATTGCGAGGAACAGCGATTACGAGTTAAGTCTCTGTTGACAAAGACGTTGCTCGAGATTAGCAAGGAAAATTCTAAGACAATCAACAGATCTAACCTCGTAAAAACAAAATCTCATGGTTGTAAGAAACAAGAACAAGATCGAATAAAAAAGGTTCATGATGAACTTGACAAACTAGCTGAAGAAAAAAAATAGACTTTCAAAAAATCGCAGGATGAGGGATAGTTTTGCTAAACGCAGAATATTTCGTGAGTTGGGTATGGACTATCCTGACCAAAAAAAAAACGTTATTCGAGGTAGCAGATTATCATGATAATGCTATTCCACTGGCGACAGTATATCTGATATTTGTAGATTCTCTGACAAACAGCAATTATAAAAAATATTCTTCAGAATAAATAAATGCGGCACTGATAACAGTAAATGCAATTGAGTCAGCAACTGAATCTTACAGCGATGATGGACAAGACCTATTTTATCAAACACTCAATGACATAACAAGTATTAGTAATGCTATTAAACGTGTTGATTATGATATATTTGATTATGACCTTAAAAAAAATTTCATTAAAAGACTATGAAAAGGAAGCTAAAAAGCTGCAGACATAAGTAAAATATAAAATTATAAAAGATTAATTATCTGGTATCTAAACTTGCCTGCAGATAGCATCAACTTGGACACCAATACACGTGGACTTTTGCTTTTTGCAACAGCATATCATATGATTGCGCAACACATGGTACGTAATAATATTAAACTTAATGATTTACGATTTATATTAGGTTATATTGATCATGTAAAAGATCTTACCAAAATAACGTGAATGATGTCGCCGAAATACCAACGATTTTTGATCCTCTACTTACTGTGATCCACAGAAAAATTTTTGATGATGTTAGGTATAACGATACATCATCTGAGGTATATGATGAACATATAAATTTTCTTGCTGATCCTGTTAATAGTAAATTTAGTGATCTGGTTAATAAAGCTGTTGTTGAGAAAACGTTTACTTCTGAGCATTAACATTTGTTAGTGAAGTTTTATGATGACAAAAAAAGATGTAATCGACTTCAACCACATATCATCCAATCTCTCAGACAACGACAGTAACTAGCTGATCAAGTACTACAGGCACTATCATAAAAACTTGATTGTATCAGACAGGCCAGAAAATATTACAACAGAATCATAAGCATGTAAAACTATATCCCAATTGTGTTAACAACAGCAGGAATAGCCTCATCAGGAGGAACAGCAAATCTATTATTGTTGATAGTGTCAGGAGCAGGTATTGTGTTAGCAGCAATCAACAAAAAAGTAGAGCCAAAATATGAGAACAAGAACGTGTCTCATAAGGTAGCAATAGCAACTTATAATAATATACTGAATCAACTTCGAGCTATATAAGAGGTGAAAAGTTTACAATGTTAGATCTGATACAGGAACTTCAAGTAAAAGATACGTTAGTTTATATGATACTAAATAGAGCTTTGAAATATGAGAAAATATATTTGGTAAATTTTGTGTGAAATGTGAAATTCAGTGTAAGATATTGCAGTGGAAGATACCACATTAAAGATGAAGAGAATTCTCTTCCAAAGATGAAGAGAATTCTCTTCCAGGGTAAGCATATGATGATAATACTTAAGGAGAAGTATAGCACGTACTTCAAAAATAGAAACAAGATAATGTTGTCTCTGGTTTGCAATGATTATTCACAATATTTTGATAAACTTGCTATGATCACAAAAGAGCTCGTTAAAACTATTGACAATCTTCATAATCCAATATCGCAAAGCAAAAGTTACAGTAGATGATGAGCCAAAAAAATGTCATGTTCATAAGACAATATTTTCTTATGGAAACTTTATCACAATGTTAGAACCGGATTCTCTTACCAGCAGTAAAATAAATATGTACTTGTTTTGTCATGATGATGAGCTATATTATTGCAAAAGCTGAAACGTTAAAAATATCTTGAGAAATTTCTAGCAATTTTGTGTGAAATATCTTGTAACAATCTCTAGCAGTTTTGTGTGAAATGGTATAAGTAGTTTTACATAAGAGATGTTTCGGGATCAAACCCCTATATTGTTTGACGATGGCGATGATTCAATATGTCCTTGATGGGTAGACAGTTATGAAAATTTTGTTGCCTCAACAAAGTTGTTTTCGAAGTAATTCGTCTCATTTGAGGGGGTTATTGAGGGGGGAAGAATTATGTTGTTGTCCAATACAAAATAGGGTTTGGGGCCAGAAACCCCCTTATATAAGATTACAACTACATAAAGTGATTGAGAATTTTTGTAATTTCTTTTTTCATTTTCTAACCCTCAACAAAGATGAGATAAAGTTAACATTAACAAAAAAATCTTTATTTGAATTTAGTATCTATCTTAAAAAATATGAACTGTTGTGCAATGATTGCACAACTGTTTTACTGTACCAAGGGGAGTAACCACAATTGAATCTATTTCCTTACATTCGATACTTGAAAATGGAGTTATGTTCCTTTACATATAATTTTAAAAAATAAAATAAAATCTTAGAGAGAATATATTACAGGCACTTCAACTGAGTGCTTAAAACCCCTCATGGCCAAAAAATTAATACATTAATATTTTTTAAAATATTGAAGAAAAGATTGTCCATGTACAATCTGATTAAAATTGAGATTTCTGACACAACAGAAATTTAACGCAGCGCATTAATGGGTAAAGTCCTGTTGATCATTAAATTCAGTAATAAAATTACAACTTTCATATTTACATAAGTGGAAAGCTTCATTTAGAACATAATATTAATGATAACTTTCATTAAAGGGAAATGCAATGCTTTATATATCTGATTGGTAACACAAACAAATGGACCATGAATTCCAAAGTTTGCTAAAAAGTTAATCTCTGTCAAATGTACTTAACGATAGGTAGATCTCAATCTTAATCAGCCTGGTCCACATATACATATTAATTGCAAACCCGAGTTAGTGAGCAGGAGCTCACAGAATACCTCCACTTTGGTGACACAAATCCTTCAACAGTCCAATATAGGACTAAATGATCATGGTTGGGTATTTATCAATGTACAAGTTTTACCTAATCACTCACACGGCAAATAAAGTCCAAAGTCGATAAGTACCCAACAATGACCATTTATTCCTTACAATTCCAATTTTCTTTCTTTCTGTCATCATATCAATGGATTTCATCAACAAAACATTCACCTTTAAGCAGCTCATAGTCTTTAATTAACCTCTTCACTGCACTAGAATACATAGCCCTGTCTTTACTAGCCAAGAGTCATTGACTCTTTATATAGAATTCCTTTATACTCAACATTACACTTTTGTAAAGCATGTGTTGTTTTAGCATTCATTGTTCTTGCTTTCTACACATTTCAATCTTTTAAAATCAAAATCATGTCCATTTTTAGTGAGATCCCGCACTCATCATATGACCATGATCTTTAATAACAGCTGGTTGAACACTGTCGAAACAAAATGCAATAATTTCTGAAGACTGGCTTGTAAAGCTTGTCCTATGCTTTCTTTGGTGAAAGGGGTGAGTGTTGGAGTGCATGAAGGTTGAGTGTTGGAGTGCATGAAGGTCTGTGTGATTACATTGTTTTAACTTCTTATGGGTGATTTACACTGGGGGTTGTAGATTTTGATCAGACATCACTGGGTGGGTGTTGTTATTATTATGGTGCAACACATTGGTATAAATAAAACTTCACAAAAAATGACCTGGAACCAAAAGTAGTCTGCAAAACTCAACAATGTATAAAAAAAAAACCAAGATCAATATCACATGATATATTATATCCTAATCTTACTAAAGACAATATACAGTCATTTGTAAGAATATTTAGCACAGCCTTTGAAGACATAAAGAATGATGTATTCAGATATCTTGAAGCTGATTATGACTTCTCTCTCAGAATATTAGTTCCGTTATATCAGAATATACGTTCAAGTTTGCAGACCAGAGGTACAGTGCCTAATACAATAACAAAGCGCCAACCACTTTGGTGGGATAAAGAATGCGATTAAGGTGAAATATAATCAAAAAACTACTGGTTAAAATGCTTTAGATTCTCAAATACTGAAGTTGGCCTTAAGTTATATAGAGGATAAAACAGCTTTTAAATCAATAATTGCACTCAAGAAAAGATACACTAGAGAATTCCAGATGAACAAATTAACTCAAGTGAGGAAGAACCCTCAACAATTCTGGTATATTTTGCAACAAGAAATGCATTATTCTCAACAAGAAGTAGAATATATCTCCCCAAAAAACTGGTATGAATACTTTAAATATTTATTAAAGAAGCCTGTGTGCAAGTTAGATGACTCTGACAACATTGTTAGTGAAGAATTATGTCACTTACAGGTTAATGACTTAAATACTCCGATTACAAATGATGGAATTATGAGAAGTTTACTTAAAATAAAAAACAAAACCCCTGGCCCTGATATGATCATGGTTCCCACGTTTTTCTAAAGATAAATTTCCAGGTCATTTCCAGGGTTTTTCCAGGATGAAATTAATTTTTTCAAGGTTCACATATGACCATTACTGAATGGAATTAAAGAACATTTTCGATTACAAAAGATGCATTTTCAAAATCTAAATATGTTTCTCTTTCAAGACTTTCCAAAACAACTAAGTCAGAAAAAATGATCATATACAAAACCACAAAATGTATCACATGAAACAAGTTTGATTATATTCCTATAAACTGGCATGTAAAGTCATTTCAATGTATAGAATAAAAATTCTAACTTTATTTTGCTGACCTGCATTATATTGCTAAGTGGGAACAACATCATGAACATACGTTAATTTTGTTTCCTTTCAAACCTTTAATTTTAAAGAATTCTATAGCAAGATATATATGTGTATATATATATATATATATATATATATATATATATATGCAGCTTATAGAAAGTAAACATTTCCTATTATAGTATAAGAAAATAAAATAAACGCAAATACAAGGGACGACAACTTCCCATTTCAGCTCTAAAATAATAAAATAGAGACAAACAGTCATACATATAATGATATTGTTATAAAGGATAAAAACATACATTAAATGTGAAACTAGTTGCGCAGAATTATCAGCATGTGCTTTTTTATATATCCCAATTCATTTCAGCTCTGAGATTCAACAATTTGGACTACAAATTTGGCTTAAAACGAATAGCAGTCCATTTTCTAATCCTGATTTCCTCTGAATATTCCCACCCCATTTTTCATATTTGGGCATTTAGGTTGCATGTGGGGTCATTGCATATCGAAAATTTGGAATTTGCCACCACCGTGCTGTAGCGACATATGGTAGTCGCTTACCAGCAGGCCTAGTAAATTTAAACTTGATGATATATCGACTTATACCTGCACAAATTCAATAGGAAAATGATTTATTTTCTCAGAAATGGCAAGTATTATAATCATTATGTCTTTAATCCACTGACAGACTAGACGAAACTATGGCATAGATTAAACCTGACCCGCTACTCGTCATTTGCATTACTAGTCACATAACTTCACAAATCTCAAACGACATCGAAGTCCAGTAGTCACATGATATCAACAACAAACTCCTTTCTAATGTTGTTGTACAGAAATTCAATTATATTAAATGAAAGTCAGATACTTTTTGTAAAAACCAGCAATCTGGCCAGTCTGAATTATCAAGCAGAGAGCAGATGTCAACGTGGTAGTCACGTGATACAACAAAACTCCAGAAGTTCTTCTCGGAATACATAAATCTAGAAAATTTTGTGTTCTTTCGTTTTTGTATTTTTATTACAACCAGTATACGACTTTCATTTAATATTTTTAAAAATTTTTTCTCTGCAACATTTGAAAATGTGGGTTGTTAGATTTGTATATTCCTGCAACTAGCAATGCAAATCGCAAGTGCCAGGTCACATTTCATCAACACCGTAGTTTTATCTTGTCTTTCAGCAGATTAAAGACATAAAGATTTTAATACTCAAAATTTCTGAGAAAATTAGTAATCTTCATATCGATTTCATATATGCATGTATCACTCAATCTAACAACGTTTAAAGTTTGCTAGGCCATCCAGGAAGCGGCTACTCTTTGCAACCACCATGTTGGCCTCTTGTGATGCTAAATGGTTTTCATACATTCCATGTACTGAAAGATACGGATATAGAGCTGACTTTGAAAATAAAAGTCTACTAGACGAATTTAATCCACTGAGCATTTGGACTGCCTTGATTGATATACATTTATTCCAAGCACCCAAATGATCCATACTGCACCCTCCAAATATTCTGGTTAGAACTCGATAAATTTGACTTACGATCAGTTTAGTTACGACTCAATTACATGATTGTTTCTGGCATCAAGTGGTGGCGGAAAATTCCCGGGTTTTTCCCAACTCTCATCAATATTTGCAAAATTCAAGGACTTTTCACAGTCGGGAAAAAAATTATCATTTCTCCTGACTTTTTCCGGATTTCCCAGCAGCGTGGGAACCCTGTATGATACCTACTCGTTTTTATCAATGCACCAAGGAAATGATCATACCATTCCTGAACACTCTATTCAACAAAATCTTTCAATCCGGTTATTTTCCTACACAGTGGGAAAAGAGTATTATCTATCCTATATATAAGTGCGGTAACAAGAGTGACCCAAACAATTACAGAGGTATTTCTCTCACTGATACTCTGTGCAAAGTCTTTACTGACATATTGAATAGACAATGGTGTTTTAGACGAAGCACAGGTAGGCTTTAGGTAAAAATACTCCACATGTGACAATATCTTTATTATTCAGGCTTTAGTTCAGAAATATATATCCAAAAGAAAAGGTAGATTTTATTGTCTTTTTGTTGATTTTAAGAAAGCTTTTGATAAAGTGCAGCATGATATATTATGGTCATCAATAATGCGCAAGGGTATGAATGGTAAAATAGTAAACATTTTAATAGATATGTACAGAAATCTAAAAAGCTGTGTCCAAACACCCAAACATTTAACTACTAATTTTGAATGTACATTAGGTACAAGGCAAGGTTGTGTTTTAAGCCCTATCATGTTTTCCCTTTTCATTAAGGATCTGATTACACAGCTTAAGCTTGAATGCAACATAGGTGTATTTATATAAGAAGATATGATGATATTTTTGCAATACTTTATGCTGATGATGTTGCTAATTGCGCCAATACAGTAAAACTACTTCAGAACCAAATAAATGTTATCGAAAGTTTCTGTGATAAAACTGGAATGATCATCAATCTCAATAAAACTAAAATCATTGTTTTCAGAAATGGGGGATATCACAAGTTAAAGAAGGTGTGGTTTTCAAAGAAAGTCGTATTGAATGTGTGCTTTATTACAAGTACATGGGTTTATTTTTCACCCCAAAGTTGGTTTGGATGAAAGCAAAGCAGATACTAGCAGCTCAGGCAAAGAAAGCAACTTCAAAGATTTTGAATTATTAAAAATGATTCGGCTGCTTTAGTGTAGAGGATGCCATTTTTAAAAAATTTTGGTAATAAAACCAATTGCTTGCTATGGGTCAGAAATTTGGGGATATGAATTTAGTAGTGATATTGAAAATGTGCAATACAATTTTGGCAAACAGTATTTAGGTGTTCCTAAATCTACCAATAATACGATTGTGTTAGAGTGCAGATGATACCCACTTTGTACCTCAAATTTTTTATGATGCATTAAATACTGGTTGAAGGTCATAAGAACACCTTCAACTTGATACCCACACCAATGTTATTTAATGTTGAAAAGATTAGATGAAACTAACCATGTCACCTGGGCTACCAAAGTAAAAGACAAGTTATTTTGTTTCAGTTTTGGGTATGTTTGGTTAAATCAAGATGTAGAAGACAATAAACAATTTTTTGCACTATTTTTGCAACGAATTAATGATTCAACTCTACAAAACTGGCAAAGTGATATTAACAACTCACATAAATGTAGGTATTATAGCATGCATAAAACCAAATCAGGACCGGAACAATACCTCTCATGTGGATTATTGTACTTTCTTAGGGAATTACTTGCTAAATTTAGAGGAAAATAGAAACAGGTAGGCATAGCAGGATTGAGAGAAATAATAGTTATTGTGAGCTATGCTGGAAAAATAATGTTTATCTGGTAGAATATGATGGTAGAATATGAATTCCGTGTTTGTCCAGCTTAAGAACAAGAAAGAAATACTTTAATGCAGTTTATTATCTCTTTCCATCTGTAGAAAAATTTGTATCCCTAACGAGTCAAAGCAATATATTAATTATTAGAAATCTTTCTTACTACATCAATTTAGCTTTTCATCTTAGACAATCTTTGATAACTCAAACGAATGGTAAACAATATACTTATAGGCAGTAACATCTTTATAAAATAATGCACCGATTATTGGAAATTATGTATCTATACTCATGATGAATACCATATTTAACTTCTTTAAACCATGGCGCACATTATATTTACTTGTAACATATTTTGTAATATGGGCCAGTGGCCTAAATTACTTAATAAAGTATTATTATTATTATATCCTAATCAGATTGCAGAAAACTAGGTCAATTCGTAACAAATGGAATTATAAGTTATCGAAATAAAATAAGTTTAAATAAATGTTGAATATTTCCTGGAAAGTAAATCACAGCAAAGACATAAGCGTTTGCAGACCCCAAAAAATGAATTCAAATCAGCTTTGAATAGCTCTTAGAAAATAGGTTCCAGTAATTCATTTTTGGTGCACATTCATCTCAAGACGCATTCTGAGTGTGATTATGGTAGCAAAATACAAAAAGATTGGAGCCCAGAAATATTTTAATTAAGTTGGAATAACTTCTGAAAACTAGGTCTCTTTGACTTATTTTTTGATGTGCAACACACCACACAATTCTGGTAGCAACAGTTATAGAGATATGTAAGAGCCTGCACATGACGTTTTAGCAGTTGAAATAACTGAGAAAGTATGTCCATCTGCCTCTTTTCATGTACCAAACACCTTGATTCCAAAAGGCATGCTCACTTCAAGCTTGATGACAACTGTTCAATAGCTACTGGATGTGGCTGAAGGCAATTTGAAAATATTTTTAGAAAAGAGGTCACAGCAATAACATGATGCACTGACAGTTCATTTTACGTCAGTAAGGCTAATAATACAGCAGCTAAAAGGAACAAAGTGAAGTCCATACAGTACATGCTCATACAATACATGCTTATATTCCAAGCCTTTAGCAAAACCTTTCTATAGTGTACAAGGTGAAAAATTCTAGCTACCAAGAAAGCTCCTAACACATGTAAGAACTACATGTACAATTAAAGGATGCTCTACCTAACAGTGTGAATGAAAAAGGTAACAGCTTTGATTTGACTGGTAAAGAACATTGAGCCCTTTTTACTGTAAATGTTTCTTTTGAGACATAGAAACACGGGACATTCATATTAACAAAGATTTTATTTCATGCTAATTAATTTTGGACAACAACAATCCTTTAAAACTTTATTAAAACAATTTTCAGAAAACATCACATTACTTTATACACAAATTTGACAACAAAAACTATCTCTGCATTACAATGATTTATATGTGATCTGATGATATAAATTAGGCATAAAATCACCATCTCTGTTTTAAGTCTTTGCTACAAAATCACCAAAATTTATAAAAATGCACATCACATGTAATTTTACAGGTCTAAATCTTTGATTCTAAATGTAACCCTTCCAAGATTACAACAGAAATATAAATTTAAGGCTAGTCTTTCTTCAAAGAAAACCTGGATATTTTGTTCTTCTTAAAGAACATTAAAGTGTATATTTCAAAAGCAAACCATTACTCATTTTTTCTGTTGTATTTTCTCTCACTGATTCCTGCTTGTAAAAATATCCAAAAGTCTACTGAATAATCCATGATTTGATGGTGATGATCCTTGATGTGGAATTAGTAAATCCTCTCTCTTTATTGGTTTCTTTGACATATCTTTATTGTCCCACTGGGAATTAAAATTGGCAATATCCTCTGGAAAAAAAAATAAAAAAATTAATTAATAATAGTAGTAATACTAATTATAATTCCAGCCTTCTCTGCCAATGTGACAAATTATGGTCCCAATAAGGCTATTTCCACTGTATTCAAATCTTCTATACAAAACAAGATGCCCAAGTTCAACTGGGAATTGACACATGTAAGCATGTGAATGAAAATTAATTCATGCACTGAATCTGTGGAGTGGAAAGAAAAGTTTGCTGTATGTCGATATGTACATACAATATAATCATATGTATTACATGCACCTGCACAAGTATTTAGGTGCTTTAATAGAGTAATACTTCAAATTTAAGTTTTCATATTTGGGTAACATAATTTATACATTCATAAGAAAACAATAATACCTCCATTATGGGCATTAATATGAAAAAAATGAACATATTTTTTTTTTTAAATGTCACAGATGTAAGATATTCAAAAAACTATTACATAAATAAATGTTCACTGGCATCTAATTCATTTTTCTCAATCTTTTTCTCTCTCCCACTCTTTTAAAATGAGAACAAGCAACTATAACTCTTGTTGTGTAACATAAATTGCAGATACCACACACAGGCTGAGATTGCTTTAAATGGAGAAGATTTTGATCATATGTCAGTGAACAGTCATCATATCAACAATCAAATGTGCTGTTTTATAATTGTGTCAATCCACTGTTTATTGTACCAACTATCAAATGTGCTGTTTTATAACTGTCTCAATCCACTGTTTATCATATCAACTATCAAATGTGCTGTTTTATAATTGTGTCAATTCACTGTTTATCATATCAACTATCAAATGTGCTGTTTTATAACTGTCTCAATCCACTGTTTATCATATCAACTATCAAATGTGCTGTTTTATAATTGTGTCAAGTCACTGTTTATCATATCAACTATCAAATGTGCTGTTTTATAATTGTGTCAATCCACTGTTTATCGTATCAATTATCAAATGTGTTGCTTTATGATTGTGTCAATTCACTGTTTATCATATCAATTATCAAATGTGTTGCTTTATTGTGTCAATTCACTGTTTATCATATCAATTATCAAATGTGTTGCTTTATGATTGTGTCAATTCACTGTTTATCATATCAATTATCAAATGTGTTGCTTTATGATTGTGTCAATTCACTGTTTATCATATCAATTATCAAATGTGCTGTTTATAATTGTGTCAATCACTGTTTATCGTATCAACTATCAAATGTGTTGCTTTATGATTGTGTCAATTCACTGTTTATCATATCAATTATCAAATGTGTTGCTTTATGATTGTGTCAATTCACTGTTTATCATATCAACTAACAAATGTGCTGCTTTATCAGTCAATTCACTCCGTACTCCTTTGTCACATGAGCAATAAAAGAACTGGTTGCCTGAATTACCAAAAGCTTCTTTCTGATAAAGTCAAAAGAAGAGATATCATTTCTAGGTGAATAAATAAACATGATATTACTTTTTTTGGCAGACACTCTTCCTGAAATAAAGAACTGTACTGGAGAAGTGAATGAGGTTACAATACTAGTAACAGCTGAGGGCTAACTTTTATATTCAAAAACACGTTTATATTTAACATCTTAACAGAAATTAAGGATCCAGACATCAATTGTCTCATTCTGGCCGGAAAAATAAATGACTGTAACATAAAAATCTGAGATCAGTTTATTAACATAAAAAACTTTCCAACAGTTTTTTTAAAAAAAAAAAAACCATTTCTTAGCACTCACAGCTAAATTTGAAAATTCCTTTATAGTTAAAAGTGGGAACTGGAAAGCACTTCTTAATCATACAATGGACACTCTTTAACTATACACAAAAAGATCATAATGACTTATGAAATCAAATATTGGATTAATAGAAGACACTGACCACACAGATGCATGGAAATCATGCACACAAACAATATACATGGACATGAAGGGGTCCTTTTAATAAAAAAAGCAAGGTTGGACTGTCACTTTCCCATCTCTTTATCTTGCAAACTGTATCAGGTAAAGAAGGTGAGGATGCTGGAAAATATTTTTTTTTGTATTTATTCTAGGTCAATAAAAAATATTTTACAGCATCCTCAACAAATAAACAAGTTGAAACGTAATAAATTTAAAGGTTTAATTCCTGTAGAAACAGCCATGTAAAGGTTTGCAAACTCAATGGTTTTTCTGTTTTATTTGTTTGTCTTGTCTATGTTTTGTATTTGCCTTTGAAAAAGACTCATTAAGAGTCGAAAGTGCTCAGGCTAGTTAGATACTAGTTTTGCACTTTTCATTGTCAGTTTATTACAAATATATATATCTGTGTGTGTGTGTGTGTGTGTGTGTGTGTATATATATATATATATATATATTAGTTACAGTGCATTTATGATTTGATTGAAAATACAGAAGTGGAAAGTATTCCAGCAATGTTTGATATACTTGTCTTTAAAAATCTTTTGATTCTTCTGAATGGACTTTCATTGCACAATCTGTGAAATTTGTTAAATTCTGTCCATCTATTCTTCAATGGTTTAAAACCTTCTAACATACTTATTCAGTTGTGTGCTAAATAATGGACATATTTCACATTTTTACAAATGATCATGTTTTCAGACAGGATAACCCCCCTTTCACCATACTTTATTCATGTTATAGCTGTAGAATTGTAGTTCTGTCATAATGAATAACCCTTATAAGGTTTTAATAATTCTGAATATTGAACAAGTCAGTATGCAGAGGTTTCTACCCATATCCTAGCTGAAAACATCTCTTGACTGTTGAAGGCTTCTCCTTCTAGGGTTTGCACTAAGACAAAGAAATCCCAGTCAAAGGGTTACATTGCTTGTCTCCCCATGAGGCAAATAATGTAACACCATGACTAAAAATTTCACAATTCTTCTTCTCACCCAATTTCTTCTAATTAAATCAAAATAACCCTTCACTGTTGCAAAACACTGCCGATTCATTTTTATATTTTGCCGATTCAACACAAACAATATTAATCAGGTACACCAATACCTCGCACCCTGATAACTCGCGAAAATGCTTACAATGCCGGTCAGGCGAGGATCCCATTATTTTACCAGAAAAACCCCAAAATTGACCCCTATCTGAAGCAACGATGAAAATTGTAACTGAAACTCGGATATATTGCTCTTTTTATCAATGAAAATGGTAGACAGGGCCTGGAAATTTTAATCAACATTATGAAATTATCAACTATTAATAAGAAGTCATATATTTTTGCTACATTTTCTTTCCAAACAACATTCTTAGTACACTGTAAATAATGATATTCAACAAAATTTTGATCAATGAAAATGTCACTTAATGTCTAGTTGAGGCAGTACAATTAATGAAATTAATACCATTTAAATAAATTTTTTATCATGTCAATTTTGTGCTTTAGTTCTCTCTTTAAGATTGGTTTAAGTGTAATCATAAATGCAATGTGTCTTCTTGAATTTAAATGTAAAATGTGTCAAACTATTGTAACAACTATGTCCATGAGCATTTCTCTGAGAACCTAATTATGTGCTGACCCTGTTTTCATATCTGACTTGCAGAAGTATTTGTTCTATTGTTGCACTGAATTAAAAGCTGATTCATTTGAACTATCATGTCAATTGTGTCTTTTGTATCAAATAAAGGGAGTGGAACAAAAGAAAAGTTAAACGCCACACAAATCCTACATGTGTAAGATCTAATGGGCACAGTCACATGTCTGGTGAACTCATTTTGACTGATCAGTCTAACACTTATAAATATTATTATAATATAATTAAACTACCTTAAGATAAACCTACTCAATCATAAATGTGATCAAAGAGAGCAAGGCAACCATGTGAAATGACTACTTCGTAAACTAAAGAACTCTGTTTCACAAATATAGATCATGGTGGAGAAACAACTTTAAGAGAATTCCTGAACAGGCACTTAGAGATATCCTCAAGCATAAGAAGTTTCACTATTACTTGCAATGAAATGATGGCATCAATATTTTATTAAGTGAACAATACAAAACTTGAGTTTCGACACAGACATTGTTTCAGGAAATAAATGTCACTAGTATTGGAAATAAGGAATCTTGTTTGGTGATTTATCAACTATTAGCCTGGTTCCCTGCTTTATGACTCCCTCCTTCGCACTCGGTTATCACACACCAAGCAAGGCTCCTGACTAATCAACAACAACAAAAAGCAGAGACGTAATACACAAACATATTTGCATACATGTAAATGTTGCTGAAACCAACTGGGATAATGTTAACAATTTTCAGATGCCGGGCATCTTGAAAATAAATGTAATTTATACAGAATAATGAATAACTTCATTATGGAAAGTGCTTTATTGACAATTATTCTCAATGCAATTATAAAAAGGTATTCAATCATTAAAACTGCCCAGTACACCCAACCCCAAGCCCCCGTGGTTATCTTGATGTCTGGTGGGAATGGCATCACTTGTGTCTTTTAGGTCCCTCGGTAACTCGTGCCCTTGCTTATCGTGCAGTCTGTTTTTGGACCCATTTGTGCATGAGTTATAGAGAGAGAGAGGTGTATTATTTTTTGCCTGTCACTTTATATATAGGCAGAGCTGCCAACCCTCCAGACTCGCAATTAGTGAAAAGAGGGATAGATATTAGTGAAGTTTGAACACAATTAGTGAAAAAGTATACTATGATACTAGCTCCATCCACTTTGATGGTCAGTAATGCATTTTATGAAAATCTCGAAATAAAACTAAAACATATTATTTACACTGATTACAAGTACAAATTTATCTGAAGCCAAATTTACTAATATACACAAACACATGATATGATACTGTGGCAGACGTGAACTTCCTCAACTGGGCTATGGTAAATTTGTTTTAAAATGGTTCAGGCTTCTTGCCCACTGTTTAATCTTGGTGACTAAAATTGTTGCAAATTTTCAGCACCTAAGGAGGCACAAAAGTTTGTCTTATTTTTCCTTACAATAGGAAATACTCTTTCACTGTCACTGTTGCTGATCTCCAACTGAGAAAGGCAGGTTATGCTCAACAAGAAAACTCACAAACAATGTTTCAGCATTGGTAGCTTGCAGGACTTGAGTAGGTGGAGTACTCCAGAGCTGAAATCTGCTGGGTGCTCTTCATTTTTCCAGTATCTATGTGCTTTTTGCAAGCTACAATTAATATGTCATACATGTACTATATAATAATATTATTATATTGTATATGTATGACAGGTAAATTTTAATCAACGATATGAGCCTCAGTGCACATTCCCAATTCTAAAATTTGTACCATACTATTGTACGTAAAGCATAAGGTACATCGATGTTTGATGGCTGAATGCAAGGCCAATATTTTGTGTACTCCAATCTATATTTATTTTTTTGTGGAATACATATCTTTTTCTGTGGAGGTGAAATCATTTTACTGTTGTGTAGCTTAATTACGAAATGGTATTAATCCATAAGATGAAATGTCGAACGATTAATAATTAGTGGTGTCGGCACATACACGGAAAAATATGAACTCAATATAAATTATGATACATGCTAATCTTTCAATGAAAAATTCCTACACTCGAAAAAGCTGTCTTCATTTGGTGTTTGTTAAAAAACATTACAGTGCTATGAGTATGCACATGTGCCATTTAAAAAAAAAAATCAGTTGGGCCCTGGTTTTCTTCACGAGTATTTGTAAAACTTCTGTTCTAAATACAGATTATATACTTTACAATGCTTGCTACAGGCCAAACTGTAACACTTGAATAAAGTTTTACTAATATCGCGACTAGCAATACAGGACCGTTATGGGTATGAGTGACCACTGCTGCTATTTTGACTTGCACTTAATGGGAAAAAATTTATTTTATTCATGATTTAAGCCAATACAGAATTCAGAAATTTGTGATATTTTTGCATGTGACATGAATCCGTGAATTGCTATCTCGAGTCGTGAAATTCACGCCAAAATCATACGGGTTAGCAGGTCTGTATAAGTCATCAGGTCTTGTTATCTTTTATGAAAATCTTAATAATTATCGAAGTAGAATCAAACTATATATGCCACTTTATAAAAGAAGGAAAAGAAAATCAAGAAAAAAGTTGTAATTCTTATGTGCTGGAAGTACTGCACAATGAGCATCTAAAGCAAAATGCTGTTGTTTGTAAAACTGTGCATTAATACAAATATGTTAATGAGGGCATTGGGGTGAACTGTCAACCCTAAGTACACAAGTTCTATGCATAAGAAAATAGAAACATAAAAACATTTTATATTATTACTGTATTATCACATTTAATCAATGGATGTCATGAAAATAACAGTAAGTAATTAATATCTTTAATACAATCAACTTTTAATTTTCATCAGGTCTAATTTGGAAAATGTTCAATGGTAGGCAATGGAATGATACTGTGCAGTACAATACTGGGTACACAGTTCTAACGAAGTGTGTAGTGACTGTGAGCAGATTTCTAATTCATGGCTTTCTTGGGCAGTTATATTTTCTTTTGTGGATATACAGCAAGTCTTGCTATAACTAATGCAATGAACACAACATGGAAATCTTCTTGTGGAATAGCATGTGGACTGATGAATGAACCACTCTGATTTGTAAGTGCAGGAGTTTTCATTTGCAATCGCATTATTATGTTTTATTCAACTGGGGTGGACTGGGGGTGTTTGACAAAGTTTGAAGAAACCAATTTGACATAAGACATTTCTACTTGTTGTCAGCTTTGTGGTAGCTCTTGAGAGAGTTTGGATCTTTTTAGCCAGTGAATGTGTAGTGCCTGTGTGTATGGAACTCTACCGAAGAGAGAGAGAGAGAGAGAGAGAGAGAGAGAGAGAGAGAGAGAGAGAGTGTGTGTGTGTGTGTGTGTGTGTGTGTGAGCAAATGTTTTTTATGGTGTGTTATCAGTGTTGGAGAGACCAAAAGGAACAGCAGAAGACAACATGGGTTTTTCTTTTTTGAATTCCTAGCATGTGAATACCATAACTGAAACAACCCAACTGAGGTAACAAAAGTAAGGTTAGCATATCAGGTACAGCACTTTGTCACGTGGGTGAGAAAAGTACTATATATACTTGCTTATAACATGAGTCCAACTGCAAACTGCACAGGCCCAGATCTGCTGTCATGTAATGCACTAGCAGATCTGGGTCTGTGCAGTTTATAAGGAGTAATCAGTACAGCAAACAACATAGACCCTGATCTGCTACAGCAGAACAGAAGTCACACACAATTATAACACTGATACATATTTTATGGACTTCTTGATCCTATACCTAGGGCTTGGAAAAACGTAAAATATAAACAAAAACTTTATTTTGCTATACTTAGGGTTTGGAAAAATATCATGAAAAATAAACAAAAAAATATCTTTTGCTATACATAGGGCTTAAAAAAAATCATAATAAAAAAAACTATATACATATATATATGTGGCATGGAAAAATATAAAATCTAAACAAAAACTTTCTTTTGATGCATAGAGCTTGGAAAAATTATAAAAGTAAACAAAAACCTTCTTTTGCTCTATCTAGGGCTTGGAAAAATATAAAAAAATAAACAAAAACTTCTCTTGAAGATATTCAAAGAAAAAATACAAAGAATTAACTTTTAACCTCCAGGACACATGAAATGTTACACTAAATCACAATTACAAATATGATGACTAGAAATTCAAAAGTATGTGTGGATCCCTACCATCATCAACTTCATTCAAGTTCTTGGTAATATAAGCCTATATTCAAAGTCTGATCCGTAATTAGAAAGAAATTTCAGTTTCAGTCTAGAACATGAGATAAAATGTAAAATGCAGAGCAAATATTATAATGGCAATAAGGTCAAGGACAAAATGGATCCTAAGATATGTGCAACATCTGCTTTTGCAATTTCATGTTATTGGGATTACTAAGATGCCTTTAATAATTTCTATGTAAATCAGAAGGTGACACTCTCAATTCTACAAAATATATTCAAGGCGAAAGCTGACATGTACAAAACTAATGTTTACAGCTGAACATGCATAAGTAAAACCATCAAAACAGGATGCTTAACTCTCATGCTAAATACACCATTCCCTCGATAAGTCACGCCCTGATAACTCGCGAACCCGCTTATAACATGGGATCAGGTGTCGATCCCATTTTTTAAACCAGAAAATACCAAAAAATTGATCCCCATTTGTTGAACCCGAAGAAAATCGTGATTGAAATTAGTAACGGAAACTTCTGATATATGCTTGTTTTATCGTCGAAAACGGTAGATAGGACCTGGAAATTTTAATCAACATTATGAAATATCGACTTTTAATAAAAGTAAAATAATTTGTTACATTTTCTTTTCAAACGACATTCTTAGTAAACCACAATTAACAATATTCAATGACATTCCGATCAATGAAAATGTCACTTACGCCAAGTGGAGGCAGTACTTTAATAAATAAATACCAATTAAATAATTTTTTTTATCAATTGAAATTTGTGTTCCAGTTCTATCTTTTAGTTCCTTTTAAGTGTAATCATCATAAATGCAAAGTGTCCTCTTGTAATTAAACATAAAATGAGTCAATCTACTGTAACAGCTATGTCTGCGAGCATTTCACTGAGAACCTAATTAAGTGCCCACCGTGTTTTGATATCGGACTAGCGGAAGCATTTATTGTATTGTTGCACTAAATAAAAAGCGGGCCTCCGTTTCTATTATCACGGTAATTACATCTTTTGAATCAAATAAAGCAGGTGGAATAAAAAAAAGACAGAAGGCATATATATCCTTCATACTTAAGAATCAGCGGCACCAGTCGTATGTCGGGTAACTCATTTCAGTTGATTAATCCAACACTGTGATACATTTTATTGTCTACATATCTAATTAAACTAAATTAACCTACTCAATCATAAATGTGATTAAGGATAGCAAGGCAACCAAACGAAATGAGTACTTCATAAAATAAAGAGCTTTGTTTCACAGATATGGACCATTGTGGGAAAAACAAGTTTCAGAGAATTCCTGAATTTACACGTAGAGATATCCTCAAGGATGATAAGAAGTTTCACTATTACTTTTGCAATGAAATCGCGGCATCAATATTTTACTAACTGAAAAATAAAAAAAATTGAGTTTCGACGTAGATGACTGTCTCACGAAATAAATGTTGCGTATTTTTTGATAAAAAGGAATCTTGTTTGGTAGTGTATCAACAGTTAGTCTGGTTCC
This sequence comes from Megalonaias nervosa, assembly GCA_016617855.1. Taxonomy (NCBI): domain Eukaryota; kingdom Metazoa; phylum Mollusca; class Bivalvia; order Unionida; family Unionidae; genus Megalonaias; species Megalonaias nervosa. The sequence goes on along the minus strand of JAECUM010007267.1, from coordinate 56,246 downwards.
ATGCTTCGAAGACTCCTAGTTTCGTAAAACACTATTACACGTCACTCCAGGAACCAGTCTAATCAACAAAACAAAAAGCTGTGACGTAATACATGAATGTTTTCGCATATCATGTTTGGTTGCTGAAATTAGTTGCGATCACATTATCGATCTTTCAGATGTTGGACATACTGAAAATAAATGTGATATATAGATAATAACGAACAACTTCATCAGAAAAAGCGCTTTATTGGCAATTTTTCTCAACTTGATTATAAAACGAGGATTCAGCCATTAAACAGCCCAGTTCCCCCACCCCACACCCACCCAGCAGTTTTCTGGATGTCTAGTGGGTTTTTTTGGAGGTCCCTCAGGAACTCGCACCCTCACTTATAGTGCGGTCTGTGTTTTTGGACTCCAATGTACGCGAGTTATCGAGGGAGAGGTGTACCATGCCATCTACCTTACAAACCCTAACTTGAGTTTTCATGAAATGTAAAATATGCACACCCAGTCAAGAACAAATCTAAATATTTACTCAAGAGAAGTAAAAATAAAGATGAATATCGTATTTCATGTATTTTTTCTTACCCTTTAATTTTTCGTACACAATCCAGTTATCAAAATAATAATTATTTAAATGTATCATAATTTTTCGTACATATCACTTTGTATTATTTGAAAAATTCATTAAATTATCGGACATCAAATTTCCACTAAGAAGATTTACGTTTGCAAAAAAGATCGAAAATACCGTATTCCCATTTTGTTTTTACAAAAATTAATGATTAATTGTTGGTGAGAAAATATAATGATTGATGCATAAGCATGGGCGCCTGCAGCATAGGTCAAGGGGGGTCACGTGACCCCCCTGGAATCATACTGCAATATATATTCCGACAAGTTTAATCATGCAAATGAAGCTGAAAATATGTCACAAGATTCTGTTCAAAACGCCTTAGTAAATATTAGCTTTAGTTTCAGACTGCTTACTATACTAACTCTCCCGGCCGTGACTGACTGACCCCCCCCCCCCATTTTTGTAAAAGATCCTGCGGGCGCCCATGTGCATAAACTCTTATTGTCATTACAATATCTACTGGTGTTTATTAACAAATGAACAAAGGACTTCACAGACCATACCTTTAAATATTATCGTTAATTAGTTCTCCTTATTAAGTCCGTCACTGTAACAAAACACCACGTGCATTTTAAAACGAGTTCGGAAGCCTTTTGATGTTGTCTTATCCAACAAAACTGACATCTCAGTACATGCTGAAGTGAAGACCACAGACCATTGGTCAACTAGTCTTATTGTTTCATTAGTCATACAAACATAAAATATAAAAACCTTGTCATTTTCCATCGTAAATTTGAAAGTCATGGACTCCGTTAAATCAATTAGTATACATTCATATACTATCTTTTAAGTGCTTGTTCTGTTTTGACTTGGATATAATTAACATTTTATTGCAAATCTATTCTATGGTATACCCCACTATTATCTTTATTGGCGAGTTCGAATAACAAGTAATGCATATGATCACTTGTCCTTATAACATCTGCTATATGGACAACAGCTTCAATGGCACATTGACAGTCTTTCATTTCCCTAAAGCGAGTCTCATTTCCCTACTGGCAGCCTCAATGATTTGACCTCTTCAGTCGATTCTTGCCCTCATTCTGGTTTCAGCTGGAATAACCAAAGCGCTAAGCATGTTTAATTACCATGTAAATAACACTGTATAGCCATGTGGTTGTGGTTGTTGTGACAATGTACATCGTAATTAAAACAAGAATGAACTGTTGATTTAGCGATGTTTATTCCTAATGGAATATAGTAGGGTCATAATGCATGAGGATTATCCCACTCGTCAGGAAAAGGAAAATAGTCTTTTTTTCTCTTTGCAAAAGCTACAAATAAAAACTACACTGAATAAATACGGTCTTGTACACTGAAAAAATTTTGTTTGATTGATCTTTCTGGTGCGCGTGCACACACACACACACACACACACACACACACGCGCACACTCATGCGCATTAACTTAAATCGTGATTTCAAGTTCTTTAGTTTTTATTGCAATTTGATAATGTGATTATTGTTGCGGTAAAAATACAACCTGCACTTAATTTCTTGACGATGTGGGGTCGTATCGTTGCATACAATTTACCAATAAATAATGCCCATAACTTATACATGTTCAAACCATCTTGATCATTTTGCCGATATTACACAACATAACAGTACATATGTTCTAAATGCAGACAAGTTTGCACACTGACACATAATCCTCTCTCTCTCTCTCTCGTTCACAAATAACAACAGTACTTTTGATTTATTGTAATTAGATTCTTGAATTGAGAGCAGAATGAGACAGAAAATCTACGTTTAATTTGTACGTTAGGTTGTCGAGTAGCGTGTGTACCGTAGAACTTGTTTTGGTACGATCCCTTTATTTTTCGTACACAGTCAGTACCACCAAATGATAATTATTTATTTTACATATAATTTTTCGTACACTGAAATTAATAATTATTTTTTTGTGTACGAAAAATTACATAAAATACGGTATCCCTTATTTATGTGGTATGACATTTTTTTTATAACAAAACATTACCAGAGACAGCTATCTTTGCCACAAACACTATGCCTAGTTAAGGCAAGGAACCTTCCTCATGGGGACTTGGAATAATCAGCCAGAAGATTAAAACTTGCAACCCGCCATTTCTCATGCTGGGCACTCTACAAACTGAGCTATGCGACTCCTAAAAGCAAATGCTGAGTAGTAAAATGACTTACTTTCATCCATATTTTGAAATGTCTCCACTGTTTCACGTTGCCCATCTTTATCTTTTGTTGTCACAATATAGCTTTGATCTCCTATAGTCCGGGTTACAGTTGTTTCCTCATTACCACTTGAATCTCTCACAGTCTGCCTTGTTTCTGTTTTCTGTGATACAACATACAAACAGTCAATGAACTAACCAAACTTACACTTGCTAAGTTACATTTGACAGGAACATACTTGTAATCTTATAAACAAATTTCTGGCAATTTCTTTCTTAACAAAAAATTTGATTATCAATGAGAAAAAATTCAGTATACTATATGATAAAGGTTGTTGTTGTTGTTGTTTTGGGTTTAACACCATTTCTCAAAACAAGATAGGCTATACATGGTGGCCAATAGTATGATACAAGTGAACAAAGTGTTAAATAACAGTACTTGATTTACAGCTATATATATATATATATATATATATATATATATATATATATATATATATATATATATATATATACACACACACTCACTGAGGTAAAATCGCACAGTACCTCACAAGTCCAACTGTCAACTGCACAGACCCTGATGTACCGTTACATAATGTGCAAACTTATGATCTAGGTCTATGCATTTGTTAGAAGTAATCACTAGAACAAACAAAAAACAAACCCTGATATACCAGTGTATTATACAAATGCAGTTCAGGGTCTATGTTGTCTGCAATTAGACTTGACTTATAAGCATGTATATATCATAACTTACTGACTTTCAGCATGTAAATCCAACATCAACACCTATTAACTATGTCTTGAAGTGTTTTCAATAGAAGTTTGGGCTATTTTTTGTTTTTTTGTAAAAGTGAATGCAAATAACAGTTTTCATTCATTCTGGATTATGCGCATTGAAGAAGAAAATAGTTCAAAGAAAATCTAAAAGAAGTCGCTATATCTCACAAAATAATTTTGCAAAATCATATACGGAAACCTGAAAGATCAAACAACATTAAGACCTTAATGTGACCACAGGTTTAAAATAGAAAACTGTATTTTTTTAATCTACACATGACAGACTTTTATCACTCATTTGTAAGTGACTGATAACATTTTTGAAGAACACAAAACCAAAAGTCCAATCAAAGCATACCTAAAAAGATCTGGTGATGATATGTTTTTACTCTGATGGCTATGGAAGCTTTAAGTTGCTGTCGATGTTATGACAAAATATTTGTACAGCATACATGGTCTAGACTAAGATTTCAAATCTGGTTACTAACTGAAATACACTGACATGATCATGTGGACATGATGGCCAATTAATATATTTATTTTGTTTTACTAACATGCTGCCACAATATATCTAGGTATGTAAATTTATTATATGTACATAATCATGTTAACATATTATAATCAGTTACTCATCTTGTTGAAATTCCATAAATATTTGCTTATAAGCCGAGTCCAACTGGAAACAACACTGATCATGATCTGCAGTAGCATAATGTGCCTGCAGATAAAGGCTTATTTTGTTTGTATTTGTGTTTATTTTGTACCAATTACTTCTTACAAACTGCACAGATCCAGATCTGCCAGCACATTATGCAATGGCAGATCTGGGTCTGTGAAGTTTGTAGTTGGACTCATAAGGAAGTAAATATCTCATCATGAACAATGGCAGTTTAACGCTTCCACCGATGGCACTAATAATACAGCAACTCTATCAAAGTGTATTAATGCTAATGCAAGCCACTGAAACTCAACGAGAACGACCAGTTTGGTTGTGGGGGGTGGAGGTGGCTTTCATTACAACAGTCTAGTCAACAACAGAAAATGAAGAAGTGATATTCACTTGCATGCTGAATGCACATGTTATATAATTTCTCCAGATCATGAAAGCAAAATGGAGGCATATTGATATCTTTATTTATGTGTGGATTCTTCATGGCTATAATCTGGATCAATCCAGTAAATTCTCATGACTACCCTTACCCCATCTGCATTCCTGACAGTAACTGAAGACCAGCTCCTTCCAAAAGACCTGGAAAATCCATGAGGCTGTTGTTGCCCAATGTCAAGAGAATCATTGGCTCTTTCATCAGCATTTTCAAATATACTGGAAATCCCATACTTGTCTACATCTCCATCTAAATCTGTGGCAGAAATGGTGGTAAGTGTTATTATTTACTTTTTTAAATATTCCTGTCAGATATACACATATAGATGTGCATTCTCATGTTTCTGACAAAACCAACTTCTTTTGCCAATCCTGAAATGACCAGTGGAAGTGATACAACAAAAGAGACATAAAAAAATATATTCAGACCAAGGAAAGTGCAGTGTTTCCAGTAACTTGACTAACCATGTTGCATGGCTTCTCAACCAAATGGGTTTTTCTTAAGTATTAGTCAACTGTAATCATTTTTCTGAAGTTGATCGAATACCAAATAAGTTCCAGATAATTGGTACAAAACACAACCATATAATATGCTGACATCAGAACTCCCTTTTAACACTGATCTCATAGTTTGATCCCATATCCCTAAAAGCCCATGTACTGCAAGTCCATTATTTTGAAAATTAGTTGAACCTGAAGCATTACTTCATGCACGTTAGTGCAAAAATACAGCTCTCCTCTGTTATAATGTTGTTCAGTATAACATGATCCCATATATAACAGTTATAATGTCCTTCATTGTAATTTGATTCCAGATATAACACAGTTATAATATTATGTCTTTCATCAAAACACAATTCCAGACACAACCCATTTTTAAGTCTTTCATTATAACACAATTCCAGACACAACCCATTTTTGTCTTTCATTATAACACAATTCCAGACACAACCCATTTTTATGTCTTTCATTATAACACAATTCCAGACACAACCCATTTTTATGTCTTTCATTATAACACAATTCCAGACACAACCCATTTTTATGTCTTTCATTATAACACAATTCCATACACAACCCATTTATAATATCCTTTGTTATCATTACAGATATAACACATAATGTCCTTCATTATTACATGATTCCAGATATAACAGTTATGTCTTTCATTATAACATCATTTCAGATAGAACACAGTTGAAATATCTTTCATTATGACATAATTCCAGATAGAACAGTTATAATGTATTTCATTGTAACACTATTCCAGATATAACACAGTCATGTCATTGACAGCATTTAACAATCATTAAAAAAAATACAAAACAATGTCCTAATTTTCAATGTTTGTTTACTGAAAGAGTTATATTTTATAAAATTGTTTTATTCAAGTCTATCATTATCAAAACTTGTTGCGACAATACTGTATGCATTTGTCCAGGGACAGACCTACCATATAGCAAGGGTATGCAAAGCAGAGGAGCCCATGAATACAGATGACCCACAGGTCCAGCCAAAGAAATTATTTTTTTCACGCTACAGAAGGAAACTAGCAACAAGCAATATACCACCCATCATTTACTGTAATTTTGGACAGCAAAATTGTTATTATCATTGCATGGGCACATTGATAAGCTTTGCACAGGGGCCCAAATATCCTAGTTTTTAATATTTTAGGGGCCCAAATATCCTAGCTATGCACTGCTTTTGTCTCAGATCAGCTACTACTGTATCTGGTCAGTGCCAGCAATTGCATTATAATAATAATAATAATAATAATAATAATGAGGACTTTGTATAGCGCCTAATCTTTAGAAGCTCTAAGCGCTTTACAACATTTGACAACACTTAAAAAACATATATAATGATATGATTACAAAAATAAAAACAAACACCACGAAGTAGAAACAGAAAATATGCTGTAAATATTTAAGGCAAGGATACATTATTAGGTCTTTAAGTCTGTTCTTGCAGTTGAAATAGGTGAGTTTTAAGAGCGCTCTTGAATGAGATCACTGTGTCTTTGTGTCTAAGTGCAGTGGGCAATTCGTTCCACGTTGCTGGGCCCTGGTATGCAAAAGAGCGTTGTCAATATGATTTCATCTTCATAGTGGGAATAATGAGAATACGAGTGTCAGAAGAGGAGCGTAAGCATCTTGCAGGTGTGTACACATGGGTGAGGTCAGATAGGTATGTTGGACTGGAGCCCGTCAGTGAAACGTAGCACAGAGAACAAATTTTGTGTTTAATTCTGGATCGAATGGATAGCCAGTGTAGGATACAGAGCGGGGGGGGGGGGGGGGGGGGGGGGAGGCGTGCTCTGATCGTGGTACTTAAAGGATGATCTGAGAAGCAGTGTTTTGAACTTTTGAAGTTTCTAGAGTAGATATTGAGAAGAACCAGTCAGAATTGAGTTACAATAGTCAAGTCTTGAAAGTACTAAGGAACACACAAGTGTTTTAGTGGCATCAACTGAAAGATACTTGCGAATGGAGCTGATGCGTCTCAGCTCAAGATATGCAGCCTTGCATATATTCATGACATGTTGGTGCAATGAGAGAGTACTGTCAAGAGTAACACCTAGGTTTCGTACTGACTGTGTGAATTTAATGTTGGTGTTGCTGATATTTATTGTCTGAGGTAAAGGATGTGAATGAGAAAGTCTTTTGTGTTGTAATCAGGATGGCTTCAGTTTTATCATCATTCATCTGCAGCTTGTTACATGTCATCCATGATTTCACATCGGAAATGCACCTCTCTACGCCTTGGATGGTAGCTTCAACTTCAGTTGGGTGGCTAGATTTGTATATTTGGGTGTCATCAGCATACAATTGGTAAGACACTGGATGATGATCTATGACACTTGAGAGTGGCTGAGTGTACAGAATGAAGAGAACAGGTCCAAGAACATACTCCTGTGGAACACCACAGCATAGATCAACTGGGCTGGAGTGTTTTCCATTTGCGGACACAATTTGTGTCCTGTTGACCAAGTAGGACTTGAACCATAGTAAGGCCGTATCATGAATGCCAAATACATGCTGGAGACGGTGAAGTAATATATCATGGTCTATAGTGTCAAATGCTGCAGACAAGTCAAGGAGAGTGAGGACTGTAATTTTTCCGCCATCCAAAGCAGAGAGAAGGTCATTGACTACTTTCAGAAGAGTAGTTTCAGTACTGTGGCAAGGGCGATATGCAGACTGTACATTGCTAAAAAGACTGTTTGAATTCAGATGAGATACAAGTTGGGATAGAACAACTTTTTCTAAGATTTTTGACATGAATGGCAGATTAGAAACTGGGCGGTAGTTCTTTAAATCATTATGGTCGAGTGTTGGTTTCTTCAGCAGAGGCTTTACAATGGCAGTTTTGTAAAATGATGGGAATTCCCCAGTTGAGAGAGAGGTATTAATAACATCAGTTAGTGAAGGCAGTATTGGATCCAAGCACTCTAGCAGCAGTGACGTCGGAATCGGATCCAGTTCACATGACTTTGGTGCACTCTTCATCACGATTGTACGTACTAAATCCATAGAGACAGGTTCAAATGCTGCTAACGGTTGCCGCTGAAATTCTGTATCGCAACTGTATGGTGACGACGAGTCAACTGAAATTGTGTTGTCAAGTTTATCTCTGATGGTTTGTACTTTGTCACGGAAGAAATTTGCAAACAGGTCCGGAAGATCGACTAGAGAGAAGGTAGCTGGAAGTGGTGTACATTTGTTCCTTGACATCAGCTTGTTAGTAATTTTTCTTACATGTAAGTCACGAATATATATATATTCGTGATTTTTAATATATCATGTTTATATAATCTGTAAGTCAGTTAAAGAAAAATGTAATCATAGATAATCACTTTTACTAACTGATAATCATAATGCAACAGATGTTTTGGTACCATGGTTAGCGTACCAGATTCTCGACAGAAAGGGTGCATGTTCGAATCATACCATCGGATCAGCCTGCGTCGACTACCGTGGTGTGTTCATGGGCATGGTATTTTACTCCAAGTGCCTGAGCACTAAATACCCTACTTGTGTTGATGTGTGGGAAAACACAAGATACTAAATATACAATAATGTAATGATCCAATGCTATTTTTCTGTTTATGGAAATGCGTGCATTATGTATGTGTTAACGACTCATGGTATGTGTTAACGAATTACGTGTGTTTGGTACGTGTATGCGACTTACATGTATTTATTATGTGTGTGTGTGTGTGTGTGTGTGTGTGTGTGTGTGTGTGTGTTTAACGTAGCTTTAACAATTTTTCAGTCATATTGCTACGATGTCTGCAGTGTGACAGTTTATAGTGATGTTTAGCACTGGGGCATCATGCCGCAGACATGTAGCATGATGTCCCACCCAGTCACATTATCCTGACACCAGGCCAACCAGTCCTAACACTAACCTCTTAATGCTGAGCGCCAAGCGAGGCAGCTGTTATTACCATTTTTGAATGTCTTTGGTATTTATTATGTGTTAACTACTTACAAACATTTGGTGTGTGTTTTCTGAATAGGTACATGTAACAGGGAGAAATTTGTCATTGACGTTCTTTACATGATAATTGGCTAATGTGGACCATTTTTCTTCGGTATATACAGGACCGACAAGAGAGGGTTGGCAACCGGGGATATATCCCCGGGGCCCGGGCCCGTAAGTGGGCCCGGTCCGAACTACACTTTTTAATTTTATAAGAGAAAAATTTTGTTTGAATAAGAACTACGAAAGGCCCGGGAGTTTCTTAGCCCAGGGCCCATGATCGCTCTCTACGGCCCTGGGTATATATGCGTTGTTTTACTTCAAACTTTGTATTTATTAACCAAGAATTGTTTATTTATATTAGATATATAATTAAACAAAGAACGATATCAGAATTTCATGATGGACTCTTCTTTGTTATAGAGGAATGAATTGATTCTATCTAGACTTGTGTCCTTCTAGTTCTATTACGTAGCATTTAAAAAAGAACACCAGCCAGTGCTTGGAAAATGAATCAGTCAAAGTTTCCTGTGGTCGGTTGATATCACGACAAAATTGCTTACATATTTTACCCCTTCATGATAAATAAACTTTCTGTCAATTTTTCAGACGCATCATATATCATTTAAGAGGTCAATCCTTCGCCGACAAAATGAGACCTGGAAAATATGGTACTCTGCGGTATTTAACACTGGTAATTCAAGCAGACTTACACCGAGATGAAAAATTGAATTATCAAAGAATAAATTTTCACCTTGATATAAGGCATTAAAAGAATTCACAGAATATATCCAAAAATAAATATATATGATTTACTAGTGGCTAAGGGACTCGGGTATCTTTTTAAGAATAACAAGTTTCGACTCTTACCACACAAACCAATTTCAGCCAGCATTACATTTTTCTTTATGATTTAGCCCTGGCACATTAAACCCAGTCGACTTTCCATAGATAATCAGCAACATTTCAGAGTGTGCTAAATCGTTGTTATGTGTATTTAATTTGCATTGTTTGCTTTTTTTATTATATGCTATGGGTTATGTAAAATTGTATTTTTAGCTGTCCTTGTCTAAAACAAGTTCATTTTCTACCTGAGCAGAATCATTGAATTTTTAAAACTTCCGTAAACAACTAATATACAGCTAATATTTTCTCTATGAGTATGGGTTTAATATTAGGATAATATAAATAGAAGTAAATATATTTCTCTTGTTCTGTGTCCAGGACAATATGCTTACCATTTTCTTTATTGTAATTATAGTAACGGAATCTTCTAGAATGAAATTTCCCATTAAGTAATAGGTAGTTTGTTTTTTTTTTTGTAGAAAATGCTAATTGTGACCTAGGTCAAGTTGATGGCTTTATAATCTTCTTTACTGGGAAAATTATTTATTCGCGCTGCAAGATCTTGAGGCAGAGTCATTTGTTGTGTTCCGTGTTTGATTTGGGCTGAAATTATTTCATTCAAATTATTTTTCTATGGTAATACAAAGTGCTCTATAATATTCTTGGAAAGAGACATTGACTGGGAATTATAGTAGATTCAAATAAGGAAACCTTGGATTATATTACTGTGATTCAACAAAAATGTGTTGGCAACAATTCAGGTCATTGGGGCATTAGCACATTAGAGACTAAAGGTCACTACAGGCACATCAACACCATCACCGTGGAAATTATTTGGACTACCACTACAGCTTATTCAAAACTTTATTAATTAGGACTTGTGTTAGTAATTCTAGGATTATATGGGATTTAATTCGCAAATCCGTAAGTTCACATTACATTTACTTTACTTTTCACTTGGTATTCTAGGGAAATAAATCATATGTTGAATTTTACAAAGCTCGTTGCTTCTCACTCTTTTCTATTACTTAGTTGAAGACCATAGAGTTGTGTTACGTATATGTAATTTAATTGCTTGTGTGTTAGTTTTAAATTCTCTTTTATTTTATTTTTATTTCATTACGTTATTGTAATGATAACTTTATTCACTGGATTTGACTTATTTTTGGAAGGTTCAGTTTTCTGTTTTGACCTGATAACAACGCAGTTAATAGGCTCAGTTATATTTTTAGATAACCTAGTTCTTAACCTTGGTTCCGATTTTGTAAACATTGAGTGAAAATGATTGGTCATTGTCAAGGTCATGTTCTGCTTGCGTGATAGCTCTATTTTGTAAACAACTTTTTTTATTGAATCTTATAGTAAGATTTGTTAAGTTTTTCCATGGCGTACGTGCCTATCGGCTGTGTGCTTTTACTGCGTTGCTCCAACTGGGTGACCACGTGGGCCATCATGTGATCTAAAATCGGGGGTTAAAACAGACATTTTTTAGTGGATTGGATCAGTCGTAAATATATACCTTCGGGTTCAAGGTATTTGTCTTGTTGTTGCCATCTGAGTTGATTTTTTATTTAAAATAATTTATTCACCCTGAAAATACTCTTTTACATCGAAATTCTTGGACAAAGACATTTACTAAATTATTTGTAATTCAAAAGCCGGAATTATATTCTTGGTGACTCAACAAGGAACTGTTGACACATCAACACAAACTTGTTATAGAGGACGTCATCGCCTTCCATATTGGAACTTCATCGAGATTCGAATTTGGATTCAATTAGAACTGTTTAGTGATAGGATTTATATTTTTGAATTCTATGATTAATTTTGGGATTATATTCACAAACCGTAAGTCCCATTTAATATTTTTACCTTGTTTTCTATGGAAATAAATTATTTTGTTAAATTTACAAAGCTTGTTGACTTCACTCTTTTCTTTTGTTACTTTTGTACGAGCCTACACGTAACAGTTGTAATATCGTCCTTCCGGCCAAATGAAGCAACACTTTCCTGCGGGTGCTTTTAAAACTGAATTTAAGATGTGTGCTAAAGCTTTTCAATTAAATTGTCTGGCTGCATCTTTGAATATCTATGGACGATTTGACTCGTCAAGGTTCAAAAACTACCCAGTCACTCAAAAATTAATACACAAAAACTCTACAAAACTACATCCAATCCAACTAAAAGAGTTACTGACTTCAGTGACATACAGTAATGAGGTTCTGCTAATGTGAAGACAAAATGGACACGCTCATGACAGTATGATATGATTCATTGAATTGATTAATAAGAACATGGTTAACATTGGACATTGTCACCTCATGAGCTGGACGATTTACTATTTATACTGGTAAAGCTTTCCTGGTCACTTCAGCTTTGTAAAATTACTACATTCATGAAAGTTGTGTAGTGTATTTTTAAAAACTAAATTTCAGATTGATTAACTTTAGAACACCTAAAATTAATATATCATTTACTTCCAAAGCAAAACTAGAAATTCGAAGAGAAAAAACCTTTCACAAACTTGAAATAATGTATCGAGAGTAATTTGAGAAACGGCCGTTCAGCACAGACAGAAAAGAATAACATAAAATGAGAACTAATCCACCTATAATTTCTTTGCAGATGGCAGTTTGTAGCTGTATGCAATCGAACGACTAACGGAAGTGTGACAGAGCTGTTTCCAAAATATGCAAGGGCGTGCATAATTTCCTCCATCTCCTTTAATTTTAAACCCGGAATTATTAGAGTCAGTCCGGAACGCTGTATTATCGCGGTACTTAATGTTTTTATCGGTACATATTAAAACTGTTTTGCTATTTCTGCTTACTTATAATTTGTACAGTTTCAATAACTTTCCATCTTTCTATTCCTATAAAAATATATTTGTCAGTCGATGCGCGAAAATGTAAATAAAACAGCACAAGTAGTTAAGGGGGGCGATATCGCATCAATGGAAAATACATTACAGACCCCCACCCCCGGGTGATATGGCGTCAAAATTTATAGCGTCAAGGGAAATAAGCATTACAAGACACCCCCTCCCCATTGGCCACTATAGCGTCAAGGGAAAGTTGAGTTTTGTATAGGAACAACCGAAATGGAACAGGTAGGGTGACGTCACGGTACTGGCAACAATGTTGCAAGTGACTGACCTGAATACGCGCGGCTACCCTAGGTAGGGACAAAAACAATATAGTAGTGGCCCTCAAACGGGCCTTTGGGTTTCTTCTTTGTCTTCTTCTAATTTCTTCATTTCCTCCACCAACTTCCTATCTTTTATCCTACGCTTTTTGTCTTCTTCTCATTCTTTTCCTCCTTCTTTTTTTCCTTCCTCCTCCACTTTCTATTTCCTCCTCTTTTCATTTTCTTCTTCCTTTTAAATTTTTCATTCCATTCTCTTATCCTCTGTTTGTCTTCTATATCTTCCTTTTCTTCCTTTTTTATCCTAATCATCTCACTTAAGATTTCCTTCCCTTTCTTTAAATTGTTAATCTCCATACTTAGTCTATGAGAACTATAAGCCCCAAACTGCATTCTAACTAGCATCTCCTCCACCATACCTAGTGTGTTTACTACCTCCTGCAATCTTATCATCCTCTCCATTTTACTCACCATTTTGTATTCTGTGCAGAATGGTGCGAATGACGAGCGCTATGATTTATATACATGAAGCACGGACGTGAAGGAAAACATCCCGTATACTCACTTCACATATTTTATTCTATCCATACAGAAAGGGAGGAAGAAAAAACACACCCATATATACTATCTACATAAACGTACGCGAACGCATATAAACACATACTCTACTATTCACACAAACGTACGCGAATTCACACAAACACACCATATCTACTATCCACACAGAAGGGAAGAGAAGAAAAACAACACACTCTACTAGCCACACAAACTTTCGCGAGCGCATAAAACACACCATATCTACTATCCACACAGACGGTAAGAGAAGAAAAATCACACTCTACTATCCACACAAAAGTTCGCGAACGCATAAAACACACCATATCTACTATCCACACAGACGGGAAGAGAAGAAAAAACACACCATATCTACTATCCACACAAACGTACGCGAATCATTCAAACACACACACACACACACACACACACACACACACACACACACACACACACACACACACACACACACACACACACATCAGTAAAGGAGTGAGTGTTTATAGTCACACTACTCTACATTCAGACAAACTGGCAACTTTAATAGTGTCTCTTTTCTAGAGATCTGGTTAGCCCTGAGAAGGGCTGTTTTTCCTTCGAACTCCAATTGCACCTGGCTAATGGTGACATCTCCCAGGCCGGGCACCACAGACACATTTCCTGCTCCAATGATTTGCCCAATTCACATTTGTGATTGGGAGCTCAGAGGCCTCTTGAGTGCTTCAGCACCCCAATCTTCCGTCTCTGGAATAGTGAAGGCTACCCTCCTTCTCCTATACCACATCCGTGGATAATGATGTTGTGGTGCTGGTAGTGGGCGTGGTACTAGTAGAGGTTGTGGTGCTGGTAGTGGTTGTGATACTGGTTGTCGTGCTTGTACAGTTCGTGGAGGAGTCCTCACCACAGGCTTGACCTCACACAGGTCTCAGTATGAGGTGAGGCAGGATCCCTTGCTTCTTTTCCTTCTCCTCTTCCTTCTTTTTCTCGCCTTCCTCCTCCTCTATCCTGGCTTTTTCGGCTATAGCCTCCATAGCCAGCTCATCTAAAATGCTCCTGGCATATTCCAGGTGCATTTGGAGTTCCAGTAACTTTGCAAATCTGTTGCTCATCTTCAATGTTGATACGTCAACGATGGGTAGCCAGACTGACGATCGCTCCGCTTTATATCTTTGGACCACGGACGTGAAGGAAAACATCACCTGACACCAAAACTCACAATGTCTATATCATCACCAAAAAACATGGAACGCGCGGATCTAAAAGAAACACTCACGTTGACTGTTTTACTTACAAACACAGACACACACACTATCGGACGAGACAGAGAAACGAAGTGTGGATTTTTACTGACAAAAGAAATGAAGTGCTTACAGACACACTTCTATTTTTTCAATAACATACAAACACACAACTTTTTTAGCAGTTGAATTAGTATGTTTTTTCTAGAGTGATGGGGTAGCCCTGAAAAGGGGCTGTTTTTGTTGGCAATCATTTATTGTCTAAGATTGCGTCCTCGTCTGGCGGCAGGTTTTCCTGCGGGATACGGCCTGCTTCTGCGGAAACAGAAGGAGAACTCCTTGGTGTCTACTCGGTAGTCGACAAAACCGGTCTGGTTCCTGCTGTTGTTGCTGTTCTCTCTGCTGCTTCTGAAGTCTGTACTTCTTTGTCCACTCTTCTTTTTCTTTCTTGATTTATTCTCTGAAGAGTTCTTCTAACAGGTCTTCGGTCACTTTCAACATCCTGACATTCTCTATTTCTTCAGGCTTTGGTATCAGATTTTGCCTGACACGATGTAAATTCATGTAAGCTTCGTTCAGCTTGGCTAGTCTTGAAGGCATGTTCATAGGTGGACGAGTCAACAGTGGATGGCCAGACTGGAGACTGCCTCGCTTTATATGGCTCAAACGCGGACGCGATAGAAAACATCCCTATTGGGTTTTTGTTGGGTCGGAACGCTATGATAGCTAATGTCGTGGTGAGGGATAGAGAGAAAGTCAAAGAGCATATATTCACAGTGCGTTTTTTTTTAAAAACAAACGACAGACACATTTTGTTTTCAAAACACAACATTTTTTATTCAAACAACTAACAACTAACATTTAACAATAACATCAAACAAACTATTTTTGACAAGGTTGACAACGTTGTGAAATCATGTTAGATTTTCACTGAAGGAAGTCATGAGGCCATTGATGTACACTACGTTTCCTAGCTCAAGACAAATGATAGCCATAATTGTCACAAAACCATCGATCTACTTTCTTATCGTTTCTGGAAGAGTTACGATCAAAATAATTCACTAAATGTCCTAAAGGATATCCAAGACTGCGTTGATGAAGAAAATACACACAATATTGTCCACACACCATGGAATCTGTGCCTTGTAATTTCACATTATTGAATCGTGTCGTCTAGGCATTTCTTCTCATAAAGTCGATGATGTCGTCTTCCAAAGGGAGTAATCCATACGAATCAAAATACTCCACACAATCCTCTTGAGGGAAGTAGACGGCGACCCAGTGGGTTCCTGGGAGATGACTGTCGTCCGTGTTGATGACATAAGCTTGATGGTCTTGAGGTTTGCGATGAGGTAGTTCATCTTTAGCACACACGACAAGGATTCCAAAAAGCAGTGTACGAACTGTTGTTCAAAAGGTAATAAAGTTCCCAGGTATCCATTTTTTCCTGTTGTTTTTTTTTTTCACAGGTAATGATAAGTCATCAATTCTGACTTTTTGTTTGAAAATCTCTGACAAGTAACCGTTTCTTTGCTTCGTCTCCGCACTCTGGGTTAAGAGAGCTTCGATGCGATAGATCTCTAGAGTAGTCAAGGGAGGGCAGCACTGATCACGCAAGCCTTTATACCACTCATGCAACACTGCTTCTTCCGAGATGAGACTCCAAGCATCGTCCAGATACTCGTCCAGTTTTTCTTCTTGGCTCATCATCAGACATTTATCGTGTTGAATTTGACTGGGATGATCGTTTTGACATCCATAGCAATATTTCTTGGTCAATTCAGTAATTTTATTCGCCAGGTGTTTGGTAAAACAGCACACTAAATGTTGTTCTTGTTCTGGCCATCTGGACGTGACCACTGTATCCTCTTCTTCTTTGTCTTGGGGTTCTGCTTTCGCGGTATCCTCCCATTCCATTTCTAAAGATTCTTTACTGTTGAAAGAGGGATAAGAGTCTTCCATAGTTTCTAATAGTCTAGAATGACTTCTCTCAAACTGTTGATTTCTATGGTATTATTTAATTCGGCATACAAGATGACGTTCACCGTCTCGGTGAGAGCTTCTGCAAGCTGAAGTTCCACACGCAATTGACCAGATTTTATAGGGTGAAATATGTCCCTCGTCGCCGCCTTGGTCTGGAGTGAAATCAAAGGCCTACAAAGTGTAACCTCCTACATAATCTTCGTACGAAATGCCGTGACTGGTGTTGGTTCCTAGCTGTCCGGTAGCTTCATACAGGGACAAGTACGATCTCAAGCAATTCTTCTGAGCAAAGTTAGGTTCGAAGGGTCTGGTACACAAGGTCTTGCCATCGCGACTGACTTCGATCTTGGACACTCTGTAGTGCTTAAACTGGAAAGGATTTTGATCATAGGCTCCGTTGAGGGCTGCATTGCTCACGATACCAACGATTAAACGTTTGGGTAACTGTCCTTGGAACAGCTGATCTTCGATCTTGGATCGGAGTCCAGCAGCAATGGTGAAAGTTTTCACTTCTACACGTCGTATCGGATACTTGGCAGCCGTTCTGCTCAGTGTGTGATTGATGTCGTTTCCCGCTTTATGTAACACTTCTACGCGGCGCACGTAAAGTCTGGCTTCTTGGATGATGGTTTTGAACTCGTTGGCATGAGCCATCAAATGGAAAGCAACACTGCTGAGATTTAGCCTTAGGCGAATATCCACTCCGTCGAGTAAATACTTGTCTTGCAACCACATGTCCAAATGCAAACGATCCATCAGTTCTAAACTACGACCTTGCAGGATTTTCTTTCGACGGTCGTTAAAGCCCACATTGTAAGGATCGTCATCTGCTGTCAGGGCTCTGTCGTTAAACTTGTCCTCACCTGCGGTGTCAGGTTTCCAAACCACGCAAGCATGCAGATGAGTGTTCTTGGTTTCTTTTCCGTACGTCAAGAGATTTTCCAGGTACACTCGGCAAGGGTAAATATCCATGCTACTGCTGACCAGTTTATTATTCAAGTGCAAATCCACTTCGCTGAACAAGGAATGCATGAAATTGTTGACGGGAGCTATCCTGGCATCGGCTCGCAGATTGGTTTGTCCGTTTTGATCACTTTCAGTTTCAGGTACAAATAACTGCTATTCAGATCGATGTAATCTTCGGGTTGTCCTTTGATTTCAAACTCGATGGGCGCTGAATCCATCAAAGAGGAGACGGGATGAAATTCGACCCATTAGGATTCATCATCGTCATCATGGTGGGCGGCATGGAAAACAGATCCAGTTCCAAACTTGGAACAAGCGCAAGACTCTCGGTGCATCATTTTCTTTCTGTCTCTGATTTAATAATCAAAAACGTTTAACTCTCGGACGGTTTTACTTTTCTTAATCTTTCTAGCACTGGGGGTGTGAAGTCCTCTGAAGGGGTGTCTTCGTCGTCTCTTTCTGCCTTGTCCTTGCTGTGGCGTCAGGGAAGCAGGAATGCCTGACTCGGTAGCGTTCGTGGCAATTATAAGAGTTTCTCGTCGGTCCAAAATGTCTTTGCCCGTTTGAAGCAAGACATTTTTGCCTGCTCTCAAGAAAACGTCTTTGGGATTTTGTTTGTCAATGATAACATTTTGGAGAAATTCTTTACCTTGCGTCAAAGCGGCATCTTTCAAGGCGTGAAATCCCCGTGTCACCATCGGTTTTAAAACGGGGGCCACTAAACGAAAGGCCGATTTCAGCATATCTCCTAAACCATGTCCTCACCTGTCGAGCAACTCCTTGGTACACACTGTCACAGAATAAGGCGAGAAATAACTTGGTTTTGCCTTAGATCTATTTTTGACCATTATTCGTTGTGCATGCGTACAACGTTACCTGGGGTGAATAATTGTTTCTCCAGGTAAGCGACTGTACAAGCATGTATCTCTTTGGAATCTACATGCGACGAGAGTCACGAAAAGCATGAGACTTTTACCCTGACTATTATTCACTCTCCTATGGATTTAAGGTTGATTCTATTTCAAACTGACACATTGGTCATTTGGATCTTGTCGACGAGTGTACGTTCTCCATTTTTGTTTGCAGCCATAGGGCTGTGTATGTGGATGCATAGCGGTGGAGCTGTGTATGTGGATGCATAGCGGTGGAGCTGTGTATGTGGATGCATAGCGGTGTAGCTGTGTGTGGATGCATAGATGTATAGCTGTGTAGCTGGGTAGCTGTGCGTATGTGTATGCAGATACATCAGACTGACGGTCTGGCTGTCTGTATGTCTGTATGGGGAACAAGGAAGGAACTGCATGATGTATAAACTTGTGCGCATGGTGGTTCCGTGAAGGGTGGATGGGGCCAAAACAAGTGAGCCGACCCAGGAATTCCGGAGAACTGTGTGGTTTTGACAAATGGACTCATAAACCAAGTCAAATGGTTTCGGATGCAAGTTTTTACAAATAGTTATCGTATGACTGAGTCACGAGTCATTGTTTGGTACAATCGTTGCATTGTTTAACATTGAAAGTATTTGTTTCAATTGATGATGTTTTAATTGAATACAATTGAGTTATGTTATCATCACATGAGATTATTTGAGTCTCGTTTACATTCCAGGAGATTATGTGAATCTCAATTTCATTTACATTACATGAGATTATGTGAATCTCAATCTCGGTTACAGTATGTGAGATTATGTGAATCTCACTTTCATTTTGAATATTTGCATTTCACTTTCATTTATGTTTTTCATTTGGGAATGTGTTAGTAATTGAATGAGTCATGTGTTTGGAGCGTGAAAGAATCACTATATATATAATTTTTTATCAATTCATTTCATAAACCTACATCATTCATCACATTGTGTTTGTGTTGTTCATTTAGTCCAAGAAGAAAAGCCCACTTGGTTTCAATTCTGTTACACACATGATGCATGACTGACAAGGGGTTAGAGTAATCGTTTTCGAAAATGGCGTTTCACTGTGACTTTCCCTTTGGTGAATGGAATATTTTGTCCCAGATCTCCTTTTATAGTAATGTTGACAGTGTCAAAATACGACTTACTGACGGGTAAATAGTGAGGATGTACAAATTCTCGGTGAACGTGATAGGTGTTTCCACCTTCCTCGTCAGCGTTTGTGGCAGAATCCACTTTGAAAGGAATGACACGCAGTAACGGTACAGAGGTGTGTCCCACCTCGTTGTACTCCACCACACCGGAGTACACAAAGATCAAATTCAGTCCTTGGTTCATTTCTACAGGGAATCGAAAATCCAAGTTGCCGGTAACGGCTGGTATTTCGTTTTTAATCTTGATCAACTTGGGATCTCCACCCAAAATGTCATACAATTCAGGACAAAATGTAATGGCCAAAACTTTGTCCTCTGAAAATTTGATCAGTAGGCAACGAGCTATTTTATGGTACTCGACGGTGACACTTTTTCTGGTTTTCTCCAAGGCTTTGTCAAACACGGTATTGAATTTGGTAGCGATGGTGTTCATCAAATGTTGACCACTAAAATAATAGCCTGCAGGAAGGGTCAACAGATAGGTGAACCGTTTAGTTTTGGGGTCTTGTGTTTTCATAGAGTTACTTGCAGTGGTGCGTTCATCCAAGTTTTGTTGCACTTGCTCGCCATGAACTTCCACCGTAAAAGTGTTTTGATTTGGAAGAATATTTAGGGTTTGTGTAGGGTGAATCATTTCCACTAAAGCCACTTCCCAATGGGCTTCATGATCCAATTGGATGGCCTGAGGTAATTTGGCCGTGTAGCAGCATAAGGTGTTTTTGGGAAACACCTCCATGGAACTGTCACTGGGTAACGTCAAGTAAAATTGGTTATTCATAATTCCAGAGTTCTAGTGTCCGAGGGGTCGCTGTAAGTCAAATGAGTATCTAAAAGAGGATTGTTATGGTGACTATTGGGAGGGTGACTGACGTTGGACGCAAGGCTACCGTTGTTGTTCTCGTTAGAGGAGTATTTTAGGGACGGATTGGGGAGAAGGTAACCGATGCAACTGCTGAGTCAAATGGTCCACAATTATTTGTGTCCTTGTTGCAAACTCAAATTGGCAATGGCAGCACCGATGACACAATACACCACAAAGATTTGGCAGAAAAAGACGATTTGCGTTTTAGGCACACGTTCTCCACGCCACACCCATATGGGTTGATTTTGTAGATCTTGCAGAGAAGAACTGGGCGACAGAGTGGTTACTGCAGTAGCTGAGGCTGTGTTGAAGGGCATGATGGTCACTTATTTTTATAGTCGATGATTTGCGAAGCGTCGATCCAAGAGTCAAAACTGGGAGGATATCCTTTCCAACGTACTTTGACTTCGTTGACACGTGGTTCTCCCACTTTTCGGGTTCTTCGATCGAGAATGCTTTCTATCTCGCACACGTTGTCTTCTATTTTGGTCACACGTTGTAACTCGGGCAAGTAAAACGTTCCTTTTAACACTTCCCCGTTCATGTCTTCCAATTTATAGACGGGAGGATAACGGCCACGCACTCGTTCAGTGACACGAAACAATTCGGTGGTCCAGTCGGGTATGTAACCTTTGTCGAAAGTGGGTTTGGTTTTGCCAATGCGCACTCAATCTCCTGCTGCCAAAACTTCACCTTTCTTGGGGACAGTCACTGTCGGGGACGTACCTCGAAGGCGCTCGAAGACGGTCACTTCGTTGTCGGGAGTCACTTCTTGTGGGGCACGTCCGATGCTGCGATGGTAAGATTGGTTGTACGCTTGGACCAGGTGCGGTAAGACGTAGATGTACTTGAGAGTGTGTTGATGCGTAAAATATTTCCTCGTGCTTTCTGTCAAGGTGTGTTGAAAACGTTCCACGATGCTGCCTTTGATTTCGGGATTCTCGGTGGTGAAAAAATGAATGTCACGTTTCTTCAAATCTTTTTGGAAAGCTTGGTTCAGAAAATCGGTGCCTCTGTCGGTTTGCCATCGAAGAGGGTCACGCTCACTTTCTTTCAACACCGGTTGGACGGCTCGCACTAACTCACTGCTCGATTTAGAAGTCAATGGCACTACCCAAGCAAATTTGGAAAAGACGTCGATGACACAAAACAAATATTTGTAGCCACGATTGTAGGTGGCCAAATGAGACATCGGCTAAATCGGCTTGCCATTAATGATCGATGCCCTCCACTCGTGTGCGACTTCTGGGAAATTTTCGTCCAATGGGTTTGTGTAAGGTGTACGTGGCTTGTTCTTGTAACCATCGTTGTACTTGAGATAAACGGACACTTTAAAGTCGAGTTTTGGCAGCACGATACAATTTCTGAACTCCTCCGTAACCTGCAGGATGGGATGGATCGTAGTAAATGCTGGCTAACACCTTCTCCACTTTTTAATAAGTTATTCACTCTTCACTAATGCTACTCTAGATGGGGCGAGGGGGTGGTTTAGAAACGACTTTACATGTCCGATGTGCCACGGGAGTAGAAGTCGAGGGTAGTGGTGGTGGTGGGGGCGATAATGGGATGGCTTTGGTCTTCTTTTCTTTGTTCACTTCTGCTTTCCCTTCTTTCTTTTTCACTTCTGTCGAAGGAGGAGTGGACATCATATTTTTAACCCAAGCTTTAAGTTCTTCTCGTTGGGGTGTAGGGGAAGGGGTCAACAAGGACGCTGCAATCTTACTAGGGATGGGAGCTGCTGACGGTGTTTAAAAGACTTCTCGTGTCTCTTCTTCCTCAGGCATCAATGGGGCCGCGTTTGTCTTGACCGCTGGGAGTTGTGGTGGACTTTTCATCAGGGTCTTAAAATCTTACAGTGCCGGTAGAGTTTTTTCGTCTAAAGCTTTCTGGTGAAAGAGTTGGAGTCGTTGCAACAGTTGACCGTACCGTTGAGATTATTCCGTTTCTGACAAATCGCTGCAATTCGTGTTGTAACTGGGACATCTCGGTCAAATGAGGGTTGGGAGGTATATGCGAGGTCCGTTGTTCTTGCCAACGATGGTATTCCATCCATCGTTTGTAAGGCACTAAACTCAGTTTTCGTCCTTCCATCGGTTTCAGTGGTCACGTCTGAGATGTTTTGATTCCAGAGGTCCCTTTTATCTTCTTGACCCTTTTATCTTGGAGCTATGGCGGGTATAATATTTTCCAACATACCCAACATAGGTGCCGCTATTACTTTTGGTACGAAGTGGCAACAGGGGTAAAATTCCTCCGCGTTACACCAACATCTTTTTCTTTTGACGAATGGGTATTTTCTTTTGGACCATTTGGCGAAGAACGTGTCGATGTTTGGCTAAGCATTCTTTCTGATGTTTTGACAAAGGTATCGTTCCTATCAAGACATTCAGACAACATTCGCTCACGATATCGATGACGTCTTTGGAGGCGGTTTGAATGAGTTGGTTTCTCATGGGTGGAGAAGCTTTAGACAGGACGGAGAACATATCCCAATGTTTGATTAATCAAGGAGGCAGTCCTTTCATTTTCTTTCCTTTGAGGGTAGAAGAAGGATGTCTCTTGGGGGGTGACATCTTTGTTTGTTCGCTGGTTAGTTCCGGATCACACATCAAAAATACACTAACGTCGATGCCTTGGCACACGGCCTTTTATCCTTTTTTGGACTAAAGCTTCGTCAAAAAGGTTATGAATTGTTTTCCAAAATCGCCAAAGAATCCACCTCTTTGGCAGCTCCACTTTTTCTTTTGATGAGTCTGTCTTTTTTGAATTTGACGTCGATGTTTTTTCGGACGATGCGAATGTCTTTTTCTTTTTCCTTTTCCTTTTGGACAGAAGAACTACAATGGTGACGGTGTGCACTTCTTCGAGGGGACATCTTTGGGCGTTCAGGAGCACACACAAATACACTGAAGTCCATGGCTTGACAAGTGTCCTTTTATCTTTTTTTTAATTTTTTATAAGAGTTTTTGTTCAAACTTGTTGACCATATTTTCTATATTGCCAAAAAATCCTCCCCTTTGTTTGCTTCTCCTTTTCTGAGGGTGACGTCGATGCTTGGCTAGGAGTTTTATCAGATGACGTGACTGTACTTTTCTTTTTCCTTTTTGGACAGGAGAACGACGATGGTGTGCACTTCTTTGAGGGGACGTCTTTTTGGTTCAGGAACAAAAAAATGCACTGAAGTCCATGGCTTGACATGCGTTTTTTTCTTATTTGTCTGATAAGGATTGACAGAAAAAAATCCTCTCTTTTGGTGACTCCTCTTTTTCTTTAAACGAGTGTGTCTTTTCTGGGGGTGATGTCGATGTTTGGGGAAGCGTTTTCTCGGATGACGTGACTGTCCTTTTCTTTTTCCTTTTCCTTTTTGGAGAGAAGAACGACGGTATGCACGTCTTTTAGGGGACATCTTTGGGCGTTCAGGAGCACAAAAACACTGATCCCCATCGTTTACCTCAGGTCTTTTCTATACTGGAATGCGTCGCCACTGATTGTCGGCTCGTCGTATCATTTTCATGGCAGGCATCACACGTCGTGGAGGGGTTCGCAACGGAGTCAATCGGGACAGTTATTGCTTGGACAAATCCAGTAAACTGTTTAACACGCCCAATCTCTCTTGGACTTTGATTTGGGGGGTAGGTACTCTGTGAGCAGCGGCCACTGCCGCTAAAGAAGAGGAAGAGGGTGTCACCACTGGAGGAGAAGTTTTTAGAGACGCGGGTTTCCAATTTTTCGTCAAATTATGAAAGACACGTGTCAAATCGGGTTTGGCAGCCATCACCAGCAACGGAGAAGTTGAAGAATCTGAGGCTACCGGAGACGCGGTCACCGTTGCGGCAGGTCGTGGATTGCGAATGTAAGGTTGCGTCCTGGCGGCAGTACCTCTCTTGCGGAAAGAAACTGTTTTCTGTGGACCTTTCTTTTTCTTTTTCTGAGGCTGTGACCTGGTCTTGACACGGCTGCTCTTTTTCTTTTTCTTCTGGGTACGTCGAGGAGTGACTTTTTCCTTGGGGAGGACTTTAGGAGCATTAGGATCCCATTTTAAGAGGGTACGAATGATAACACCTCCTAGAGAACCGCTACCTCCAAGTTTCAAAATGATTTGATTTTTGGTTTGAGTGTCGATGCGAGGATCGGCCAGTTGCGTCAAGGCTATTTTGTTTCTCTCAAAAAAAGTTTGGTTCCATGTGGAATGTGAATGATGCCTTGCAGTAACTGACGTGCTGTCACCGTAAACCATCGTAAGTCTTCTTTCAGACTAGCTTCTAAGACACGAGCACGTATTTGTGGATTTTTTTCGCGTCTGATACCATACAAGGCACGAATGAATTTGACGGGAAGATGAGACTGAAGGGACGTCATGTTGACGATGTGTGAGACAGAGCCAAAGTGACCGAGGTTTTTGTAGACATTTTTTGGTTGTTGTTGTTGTTAAGTCGACGACGGGGACGTGTACACAACAGGCCCTCCGTCTTGGCATCAGTGGTGAAACAGATGGGTACGAAATCGCAAATAATCGTGGGTGGTGGGTTTTAAATCCACGAGTATATAAGCGTGTGGGGTTTGAGTGGCATCGTTGTACGCATGAGTCAGCCAAGGCGTTCCTAACTGTTTGGCTAAGACTTGCACTTGCGATTTATCTCTAGGGCTTTTAAACAACACCACCTAATGAGCATTGAGACTGGTGGTACGATGGACTTTACTTTGTTAAAACAAGTTTTGAGTGATGTAAATGACACTGCCATTACAATGATGCCCTTTGCGCGTAAACCACAGTTTAATTTCTTCTTCGTCTTCTCCTAATATGTCGTCGAAGATGACCAGATGGGTTTGACTAGGGTCAGACACGATTCCGTCGTCTTCGCCAGGAATGCCTTCCACAAAGACGATGGAATCGCCTTGACCTTCTCACAGAAGGCTGTAGGCCGATTGCCACTCTTTGTAACACCACACGATTCGTTGAGGTGGACGATCGATCAAATGATGTTTATGTTCGATCAAACGTTTGACAAATTCGGTTTTGTCTGAACCGCTAGGTCCGGCAATGAGCATGTTAAAGGGATCGTGAAGATACAAGGCCTCCCAACTGTCACGATGTAAGTGTTCGTCAATGACTTTGACAGTGGAGGAAGAGGGAGCAGAGACAGTAGAGGTAGCCATAGTAGTGTAAGGAATGTCACTTTTGACACGAAGACAGACAAGAGAAGAGTTTTTATACTTTTTTTCAGGACACGTTTATTGCAAACTTTAATTGTGAACAACACGAAAGAAAAAAATACATAAAATCCAAATGGTTAAGTACATGAATAAAAGACACATGAAAACGATCGTAGTGGAATATAAACAAGTCTTTGTACAACATGTTTGGTGATCAAGATGTGGTATCGTACGGACAGTGTGTAATGTTCTTAGAGTCTCTACACTCTTTGGCACAGTCACATAGGTCCCCTCCCGGAATGGCCTTTCGGGGATGTCAGTGATGGTCCTGTCCTGTCCTGAAGGGTGTGGTTCTTCTTCTTTTGGTACTGTCACTAACACAGGTTTAAAAGTTACTTTTTTCACTGAACGTTTTAACTTTTTAGGATGACAAATCTTGGGCATAGTGTGCCACTTCTTTTGTCCAAGCCTCGAAACCCCAGCTTTTCCAGTCACGTACATCTTTCCAGTGAGGGTGTATGTCACAAGTTACACACACATCGTCGTACACATCTTCACTGACTAAAAGTCGACGAATCTTTCTTTCCTGTAGAGGTCGAGAAGCTTTTAACAGAATGAGTCTATCGTGTAGATTTAAAGGGACCACTTTCATGCTTTTTGGTTGGTATGTACTGTTCGTAAAGAGTCCACAAGGAATCGGCCGGTAAACGAAATCCCAGAAAGCAAGTCACTAAGACACAGACCACACGTCGACCCCAATTCAATGGACACAGTTCTCGTAAAATGCAATGGTAATCCTCCACTGTATTAATACAGTCATTGATTTCCTTCCACGGAATCTGTTGTATCACGAATAATAAAGGCCGTGCCATGGTAGCCAGTTTTTATACCCTCTTTTTTGTCGGAGGTAATAAGTGTTCTTTTTGCACAGAGCTAATAGTACTCCAGTGGCAAATCCAAATGTTTTAGGCACTAGTTCACACACAACACTCCGAACAGAATTTTCCTCTATAGACAAAATTTGGTAGCGCAAAAGACTTTGGTAATCCTCTAACTCTTCCTCTGGAATTCGGTGTAGCATGGCTAGCCTGTAAGTAGAAGGATGAGTAGCAACCAAAGTCTTCTGATCCTCGTCCTGTTGGACAATGTCTGACCACTGGAACGCTTTCACATGAATCAATCCTCTTATAGCATTCAGGTACTAGTAGTTCAAACATCGGTGACGTAACGGATGCAATTGTTCTTTGCGTTTCATTTGTATTTTGACCAACTCTCGGTAAATTCGTTCTCTCAACTCCACAGGCAAGCCACGAATGTTCTCTTGTAAAGTATCCATGACCATGTCAGTCAAACACTTTTCTTAGTGCGAAAGTGACGGACGTAGTGAGTAATTTCTGGCCACTGCCATTCCAGGAATCGGTCAAGAATGGAATTAAAATCTTCTCATGTAAATTGTCTAAAGCAAAATATTCGGAAGAACGCACACTTGATCCAGAGAAATCTGACTTATATGTTGACTTTTGTCAATTTCCTCTTGTGAATTTCTCGACATAAAAGTTCCTCAGTCACCAATTGAGATTTTGCTCTGACAAGTCCCTGCCAAATTTCCTTGTAGATCTTCTCTTGCAATTCGGTTGGTAATCTTTGAATATTATTTTTTAAATGGGGTTTAAATACTTGTCTAGCTGTTGTCGAACGTTTGACTCCTAGCCTAGCTGGTTTCTTAAACGACATGGTTATGTCACTTCAATGACGAGGTCCCACTAAAGGTAGGTAGTGACAATCTGGAGACCATCGAACATGTTCCAGGTAAGCGGAATCTTTCTGTTCCCACTCGTGAAGTGACACGCCGCAACTGAAGCACTTGACTTTAGCCCCTTCGCCCAAGTAGATAAATCCGGCTCTAGCTAATTCTTCGGGGGTAGGTCATCCCAGACATTTAGGCCATTTTCCTTGGAAGGTTTGGAATCGACTTTCGAAGCCGCAGTATTCAGGCAATCGCACAGGGAGCGAATATTTGTCTTTCACAGGTTCATTTCGATGAGGGTACGGTGAAATCCGAAGTAGTTTGCTCCGTTTTGGATGACATCCGTAGGGTGGTAGCCGCATGGTTTCATAATGATGACATCCACCATGAAAACCAGTAAAGTGAAAAGGTGACTTCAGACTGTGGTGATGAATGGAAAGTCTCAAGCGGTCGTCTTCTTTGCCTTCACATTGCTATTTCAGTGTGGTTAACAAAGAATCCCACACATCGTTAATGAACACCTCTGCTTTCTCCAGCATTACGTCGGACTTGTGTTACGTATATGTAATTAAATTATTTGTGTGTTAGTTTTAAATTTCTTTTGATTATATTTTTGTTTCATTACATTTTATTGTAATGATAATTTTTTTACTGGATTTGACATTTTCCCCAGTAAATTCAGTTCAGTTCTTTTAGCCTGATTAGAACGCAAAAGTGTTGCTTCATTGTAATTTTAGCTGACCTAGTCCTTGATCTTGATTCAGATTTCGTAAACACTAAGTGAAAATCATTGGTTGTGATCAAGGTCATACTTCGCCTACGTGTTAGTCTAAAAAAAAACAACGTTTTATTTTTAAATTCATTTCCAGTGTGGGAATCAATGATTCTTAGCTAAGGTTAAACTGGTCTACGTGCTAATTGACATATTTTTTTCCTGCGCTGTTCGGACAGAGTGACCACGTGACCCATCACGTGGATCTGAAGTTGCGTTCTTAGTTGGGTTTAATACTGAGATTTCAGTGTTTCTGAGTCAGTTGTAAATTATATCTTCAGGCCGAAAGGTATTTCTGTTGTTGCCATTTGAATTGAGTTTTATTTATTTAAAAGAATTTATTTTCCTTGGAGACTTCATCACGTGTATTCACCGAAATTCTTGGACAAAGACATTTACTAAAAATTATTCGGAATTCTAAAGCCCGAAGTATATTCTTGGTGACTCAACAAGGAACTGTTGACACATCAGCACAAAACTGGTTATAGATGACGTCATCGCCTTCCATCTTTGAACTTCATCGAGATTCGAACTTGGATTCAATTAGAACTGTTTAGTGATAGGACTTATATCTTTTAATTCTAGGATTAATTTTTGGATTATATTCACAAACCGTAAGTCCTTTTTCATAATTTTACCTTGTTTTCTAGGGAAATAAATTATTTTGTTAAATTTACAAAGCTTGTTGGCTTCACTCTTTTCTTTGTTACTTTTGTACGAGCCTACACATAACAAAGGAAACTGGGGCCTCGACTTTGGAATATATGAATTTTGGCTAAAATATTTCAGGAAACTGTTTTTTGAAATTTAATTTCCCCTAGTTTTCAGAATATTTTAAATCCCAAGTACTATTTTATATTTTGTTTGAAATCTTTAGTGAAATCAACAGACTTTTTCACAATGTCATCAAAAGTGGAGACTTTTCTTTCTAGTCCTACTCAGGAGCAGTTGGATAGTTTCAAGAAAGATGAATTGCTTGAACTTGCCAGAAAATATAATCTTTCTGAGGCAAAATCTTCCTTAACGAGGCAAGAAATTAAAAACATTTTGATCCACTATTTGGTAGAAAAGAATGTTTTCGATAAAAGTGTTTTGGGTTGGATCAGTAAGTCTGTATCAGACTCTGACATAAAAGTAAAGGAATTGAAATTACAAGATGGAATTTGAGTTAAGGAAGCTGGAACTTCAGAAAGATAAAGAGGAAAAACAAATTTAAATGCAGCTGCAATTGGAGAAAGAGAAAGAACAAATCCATTTACAGAAAGAACAAATGAAGTTAGAACTGGAGAAAGAAAAAGAACAAATGCATTTACAGAAAGAAGAGAAACAATTGCAGTTGCAATTTGAGAAAGAGGAGAGAGAGACAGGAGAGAGAGAAAGATAGACAAATGCAATTAGAAGAGAAGGAGAGAGATACAGGAGAGAGGGAAAGATAAACAAATACAGTTGGAGTTACAGAAAGAACAAATGCACTTACAGATGCAAAAAAGAGAAGGATGAAAGGGAATTTCAGATTAAGTTAAAAGAAATAGAGCTGGCAAGTGAAAGGCAAATTTCCACTTCACATACAAACTCAGGTTTACATATTGCAAAGAATATCAGGTTAGTGTCCACTTCAAGAGAAAAAGAAGTAGACAAATATTTTCCTTGTTTTGAAAAAATAGCGGAAAATTTGAAATGGCCAAGGGAGCATTGGACTCAGTTACTACAATGTGTACTTATTGGTAAGGATAGTGATATTTACCATTCACTATCAGTTCATCAGATTACTGACTATGATTTGGTTAAGGAATGCATCTTAAAGGGTTATGAGTTAGTCCCTGAGGCTTATCGGCAAAAATTTAGGAACTATAAAAAAGCAGGATAAGCTCATGTCGAATTTGCAAGAGAAAAAGAGCAGTAATTTGATAGATGGTGCTTAGCCAAGAAAGCTGAACAATATTATGAAAGTCTCAAACAACTTGTATTACTTGAAGAGTTCAAGAACTGTGTCCACAGCGACATTAAGACTTATCTTGAAAAGCATAAGATCCAAACCTTTGACATGCTGCTCTTGCTGCTGATGAGTATTCTTTAACTCATAAAGTTTCTGTTGTAGGCAAGTCATTCACTCAGCAGTCTACTGGTAAAAGGGTATTTCAGCCTAATACGACACCTTCTAAAACTCAGTTTGGCACAACTTTTAAAAATCAAGCTTCTGATAAGAAGAAAGAACACGTTATTTCTGATTGCTTCAAACTGAAATAGTGAAACAATTCTGACTACCTGTCATCTTATATTTTTATAAAGTGCATTTGCATATATCATTAATGTTTGGGATAATATATAATCTCCTTTTATTGTTTACATTCCCTTCATGTTAGAAAGCTGTACCTCTGTTTCCAAGGCAAATAATAGTGACTGTAGTAACAGTTTTTGATATATGACCCTTGTACAAAAGAAAAGTAACTTGATACAATATGTAAATCATATAAATATGATTTGTTTAAATATTTATCATGTGGGGAAAGATTTTTGAAGCCCAGTGAGAGTGTGTATATGATAAGATTGTAAACTGTCTTCACTTCCCTTCTATTCTGAGAAGGAAATAAGCAAATGTGTCCATTTTTCTCCAGGATTAGGGTAATATTCCTGTAAATTCATAATTTTTCGTCACCAGTGTGATGAAACTGTTCATCATCAATGTTGAATATTTATATAATTTATTGTGAAATAATTACTATTTTTATCGTTTGAAATCGGGCGCCATTTTTACTACTGTGTATATTGGGCGCTCGGCTTTCCACTAGGAGGCGGTCAAGTTAATCTTTTCGAATTCTTCCATATTTAGTCATATTCGTGAAAACTTTGTCATGAATTTCCCGAGTGTGTTCCCAAAACCTATAAATAGGGGTGAGATCCGCCGTTTTGGCAGTTGTGGTTCTACTGGATTCCAGTAAAGGTCTCAAAACTAAACAAACAGAACAAAAGTCTCTTGTAATAATTTCAAGCATCATTACAATAGCAAGGTAGACTACTCACTACCAATACATTAAATTTAGTCCTCATAATGACTATAATGTTGCTCTGAAGTTGTTTCAACGCTTATTTCCTAGTTATATCAGATAAAAGTTCCAATAGAAGGATTTAGCTGACGACACTATTACTGTGTCGTCATCAACACTGCCGTCTGCTATCCATTGGAAATTTAGTATTCCGATTGGCATTATCGAATTTCCTACTCAATTACATGTATCACTTTGGACTCACTAATTTCCATCCATTTTGTAGTGGTTGCATCATTTAGATATACCCGACACAACGACATACTTTGTCGCTACAAAACGACACACATTGTCGCATTCAAATATCACGACACACTTTTGACATCCGGTTCCAGACTGTGTCGCTCAAAACAACAGACTGTGTCTCAGCCAGCAAACGCGACACACACTGTTAACATCCGGTTCCAGACTGTGCCTCTATCATATTTACCATTGGACTATAAAACACAAACCCGGGTCTGGTTCCGAACCTTGATTACGACATATGAACAAATCTTGAGAACTATTAACTTATTTTTCTCTGCAAGATTAGTTTGGGAATTGGGATCATCTGAGTTATAGATTATATGAATTAGGACAAATGGAATATTTATGCTGATTTTCATATGCAATTTACCACTGAAACTATTGTTGTTATTTCAACATGCTTTATCAAACATCTGTTCTGCATATTTGCCAATATTATATTTCACCATTTTGAGCACTAAATTTTCTGAGAAAACACACACAATCCTGGAAGTCATATAATAAACTGTGTTGATTATTTATATTTGTTTTTGTTTTGTGCTTTTATTATCTAAATAAGAACTTTTGTGGTGAACACACCATTTCTTGACACCACAATACACTAGAGAGATCTAGTAACTGAAAAAGGCTTGAGCTGTCCATCTATTCCATTTTATTTGACCTTGACCCTTGACACGTTACAATATATGCATCAGAATCAAGATAGACCTATCCCAAAGGCTCTTATTTCTAAGAGGTCAAGGTCACGGACATGTATTGAATGGAATATATTTGTTGGGTCTAATAAACCCCAGTCTGATTTTATTATGAAGAATAATGAACCATTCATGTCGAAGGGTTCTATATCATTCTTGGGTGATTTGGCCAATC
Organism: Megalonaias nervosa; assembly: GCA_016617855.1. Lineage (NCBI taxonomy): Eukaryota > Metazoa > Mollusca > Bivalvia > Unionida > Unionidae > Megalonaias > Megalonaias nervosa. Next base: position 23,613 of record JAECUM010007267.1, on the reverse strand, counting down.
CTATCCCTATTAAAATTTTAAGGGATACAGGAGCTTCTCAGAGTCTTTTATTATCAGGTACTTTGCCTTTTTCTGGGAAGTCTTCTTCTAATGAGAGTGTTCTCATTCAGGGGGTAGAGTGCGGCTTTGTTAATGTTCCTCTCCATTCCTTAAATTTGTCATCAGACTTAGTTTCAGGACCTGTGACAGTCGGTATCGTGTCTTCTTTACCCGTTGAGGGCATTCATTTATTACGAGGCAACGACCTAGCTGGAGACAAGGTTGTGATTAATCCACTTGTAACTGACAAGCCTTCTTTGGATCAGAAAGTTGATCCTATTGAAAAAGAATACCCTAATTTATACCCAGCTTGTGTAGTTACCAGAGCTATGGCAAAGAAAGCTCTTGAGAATGATTTTGATAAGGAAAATATTCCTTTAGCTGACACATGTATTCGTCAGGCTTTCAATGAGGTCACTTTCACTCCTTGTTTGGATCAGTTAAAAGGTATTGATCATAGTGATCCTCTTTTAACTACTCATTCTCTTTTATCTAATCAGGGTGACAAACGACAATCACTTATCATCGAACAGGAAAAAGATCCTGAGATCTCCTGTTTGTTTCAGAGGGCAATTAGTGAAACTGAAGCCACTGAAGTACCTGTCTGTTATTTCATTAAAAATGGAATTCTTATGAGAAAATGGAGACCTCCCAAGGTATCTGCTGGTGACGAGTGGTCAGTGAACTATCAAATTGTAGTTCCAAAATCTTACAGACAAGAAATACTTAGTCTGGCCCATGAAACTCCTCTGGCTGGTCATCTAGGGATTAATAAGACTTGTCACAAGATCTTGACTCGCTTTTATTGACCAAAAATCAAAAGTGATGTTTTTAAATACTGTAAATCTTGTCATACTTGTCAAATGATAGGAGAACCCAATCAGAAGATACCTAAGGCTCATCTGCAACCTATTCCTGCATTTGACGAACCATTTAGCAGAATTATGGTAGACTGTGTTGGTCCCTTACCTAAGACTAAGTCAGGCAACCAATATTTGTTGACCATTATGTGTGCGTCAACAAGATTCCCAGAGGCAATTCCTCTGAGGAATATTTTAAACAAAAACTATAGTAAAAGCTTTGATAAAGTTTTTTCTACTCAATTTGGCCTTCCCAAATCTGTCCAGTCTGGTCATGGGTCAAATTTTATGTCTGGAATTTTCCAGCTAATTATGCTTGAATTTGGCATTCAGCAATTCAAATTAAAAGTAAAATTATGGTTTCACAGAACTTCAATGGAGAGAACTTTTGAGTCTTGTAATAGAGTTAATTCTCTCTTGCTCATTCTTAAAAATTTTCTTCAAATTAGATTTTACGGCCCTTACAAAGTTAAGAAGAAAATGAATGAATTAAATTATAATAATAGTACTCTGATCTAAATAAATTACAGGAGTACTAGTATATTGAGAGAGATAGCCGGGTAAATCATGCAATTAATTTAGTTGTACCTGTCCCACCAACTGAGGATTTAAGTGAAGAAGTTCAATTGGATACTGTTGATCTTGGAGGAACAAATCTTCGGAATTCGGAAATTATGAATAATATGGACCAGAATCTTTTACATTTTCAACAACAAGAAAGGAATTAACTTAAACAGTTATTATTTGAATATGAGCACTTATTTCAAGATGTTCCTACGAGGACAAACAAAATTTTTAATGACGCTGAAATTGTGAATTCTAAACCTGTTAAGCAACACCCATACATGATGAACCCTCTCAAACAGGAATACTTGAAAAAGGAAATTCAGTATTTGCTGGAGAATGATTTTATAGAGCCCAGTAAAAGTGACTGGAGTTCACCAATGTATACTTGTTCCGAAATCAGATTAAACTTTCCGTATGTGCACTGGTTATAGGAAGGTGAACAGTGTGACAAAAACAGATTCGTTTCCATTACCAAGAATCGATGATAGAATTGGAAATGCCAAGTATGTCACCAAATTTGACCTTCTGAAAGGATTTTGGCAAATTCCGCTAACCGAAAGGTCAAAGGAAATTTCGGCATTCGTGACTCCAGATGGACTTTATCAATACAAAGTGATGCCGTTGGGGATGAAGGGTTCTCCAAGTACTTTTCAACGTTTGATGAATGTGATTGCCTCTGGTCTGGATAATTGTGATGCTTATATTGACGATGTCATCATCTACAACGCCACCTGGAAAGAACATCTAGCAACAATTCGGAAATTCTTTGACAGACTCACTGATGCCAGTTTGACAGTCAGTTTATCCAAAAGTGAATTCTGCCGTGCTTGTGTAACTTTTCTAGGATATATCATGGGACATGGACAAGTTAAACCTATAAATGCTAAGGTCAAGGCTATCTCTGAATTCCCTGTGCCTGTCAGTAAAAAGCAACTGATGCGATTTTTAGGTATGGCTAGATACTATCGGAAATTTTGTTCGAATTGTTTTCTAATATTGCTGAACCCTGACAAATTTATTGAGTAAGAAAAACAAGTTTCCTTGGACTGAAAAATGTCAGGAGGCTTTTGACAAGTTAAAGGCCATACTTAAACGTGCACCCGTTCTTACAGCTTCAAATTTCAGTTAGTCTTTTAAACTATCTGTTGATGCAAGTGATGTTGAGGTTGGAGCAGTATTGATTCAAGAAGATAGAAATGGTGTTGATCATCCAGTGTGCTATTTTTCGAAGAAATTAAATAATCACCAAAGAAACTACTCAACAATCGAGAAGGAATGTTTGGCTTTAATATTGGCATTACAACATTTTGAAGTTTACATTAGTTCAACTCCTTCTCCGGTTGTTGTGTTAAGTGATTATAACCCCTTACTTTCATCGACAAGATAGAAAATAAAAATCAAAGATTATTAAGGTGGAGTTTGTTTTTACAAGAATATAATCTTGACATCAGGCACATCAAGGGAAAAGACAATTTAATTGCAGTTGCACTTTCCCGTGTATAGAAATATTATTTCATGTACACTTTGTATAATTCATAAGAGTTTTTCTTATGTAATTCTTTTGCCTCGTGTATAATTAACATATGGTAAAAAGAAAGCTTTCTTACATAAATCTTTCTTTTTCTTTATGGGGGGAAGTGTTACGTATATGTAATTAAATTATTTGTGTGTTAGTTTTAAATTTCTTTTGATTATATTTTTGTTTCATTACATTTTATTGTAATGATAATTTTTTTACTGGATTTGACATTTTCCCCAGTAAATTCAGTTCAGTTCTTTTAGCCTGATTAGAACGCAAAAGTGTTGCTTCATTGTAATTTTAGCTGACCTAGTCCTTGATCTTGATTCAGATTTCGTAAACACTAAGTGAAAATCATTGGTTGTAATCAAAGTCATACTTCGCCTACGTGTTAGTCTGAAAAAAACAACGTTTTATTTTTAAATTCATTTCCAGTATGGGAATCAATGATTCTTAGCTAAAACTAAACTGGTCTACGTGCTAATTGACATATTTTTTTCCTGCGCTGTTCGGACAGAGTGACCACGTGACCCATCACGTGGGTCTGAAATTGCGTTCTTAGTTGGGTTTAATACTGAGATTTCAGTGTTTCTGAGTCAGTTGTAAATTATATCTTCAGGCCGAAAGGTATTTCTGTTGTTGCCATTTGAATTGAGTTTTATTTATTTAAAAGAATTTATTTTCCTTGGAAACTTCATCACGTGTGTTCACCGAAATTCTTGGACAAAGACATTTACTAAAAATTATTCGGAATACTAAAGCCGGAATGATATTCTTGGTGACTCAACAAGGAACTGTTGACACATCAGCACAAAACTGGTTATAGATGACGTCATCGCCTTCCATCTTTGAACTTCATCGAGATTCGAACCCGGATTCTATTAGAACTGTTTAGTGATAGGAGTTATATTTTTCAATTCTAGGATTAATTTTTGGTTTATATTCACAAACCATAAGTCCTTTTTCATAATTTTACCTTGTTTTCTAGGGAAATAAATTATTTTGTTAAATTTACAAAGCTTGTTGGCTTCACTCTTTTCTTTGTTACTTTGTACGAGCCTAGTCACGTAACACTTGAAATCTTTAAACTTCACCTTGTACGTGTAGGCCGTGGTTCTAAATGTTCTAGAGGAGCGTTTGTCCGTCTCTCGAATGTGGTAGTGCTTTTCAGGGTTTACTGGTGGTGATGGCGGACTTTGGTTGGGAGTAGAATCTATGGGTCTGGAATCTGGCTCACTCATGTCATCTTCAAAATCGCTGGCATGAATTTGAGCCAAGACTTTAGCTACTGTGCCAGGCGATAAGTCATCTTTCTGCCTCTTACTTTCTTCTCCTTTCTTAACGAAATGATGCGATCGTTTCATCTAGACTGCAAAAAGTCAAATTGCTACATTTGAAACGCCATGGACACCTTTATATCCATGTCAGACCAGTGTATATATAAAGGGCTAGTGCCTTCCCTCCCAGTATTCATTTCACTCTCAAATCGACCAGCACGATGGAAGAGCCCACACAGATCGAACTTCTGATCAGAGCTTTGCGAGGTGCCATACGAACGTTTTCTTCAGACAAGCCGACGGTCTGCTCCCCCTCCTTTCGAGATAAAAGTCAAGATACTTGCTATATCTGTTAGAAGAGACAAAATTCAAGATACCTGTTATCATTGTCAAGAGAAAGGACATTGGTCTTCAGACTGCCTTAAGAAACAACAGGAGCAGGGGGAAGAAGAAGAGGTACCCTCGGCAAAGGAAGAACCCCGACACGTTCAAAAAGAGAAGAAAAGAAGGCGAGAAAAAAGTGAGGAAGAAGAGATGGAAAAACCTGTGAAAGTGAAGAAAATCAGAAATCAGAGAGAGTGAACAAAAAAAGACACGGAAGAAGCCTATGAACTTTTTTAAAGTGTTGTGTTGTGTTTGACATTGGATTGTAAAATTTGTACCAGAAAAGACCAGACAGAAAAAACGTAAGTGTCTCATGGTTTTGATTTTTTAGAATAAGGGCCTACACTCACGCACTCACACACGTACATCGTAGGGTAAAAAAAGGGATTTTGAGTTTTAACTGATTGAGGCAAAATGAATATTATCTCTTTTCGATAGAAATGGGTGGCTCTGAAAAGGACCGTTGGGTGTTTGTTTTTTTAAAAAGCAAACTCAGGAACGAGAAGCAATCAACTTTAACTACCATAAGCCTTTGCCACGGCCAAGGCCACCTTCTGGACCTGCTCCTGTCGATGATTTGGTAGAAATCACTAGGGCTGGTATCTCAGGCGTACTAACAGGGTTGGGCTGTTTGGCTGGGGCAGGTCTTTTTTTCTCTTGGTTCGTAATAAAGAAGTCTGATACATCTGTTTCAGACTTCTTAACTCTGCCAAAATGTCCAAGAGTACCGTTACTGTTTGAGTTTCACTGCTCTCCTTCTCTCCTAGACCTTGTTTCTTCTCTGTTTCTTCTTCTTCCTGTTGTTTCCTTCTTGCCTCTTCTTCTTGCTGTTGCTGTTGAAGGAGAAAAGCTTGTTCTGCTTCTTTCTGCTGTTGTAAAAATTTCTCCAATTCTTCTTTCTGTCTCTGTTTAAAATCCTCGACGTGTGGTAAAGAAGGAGAAGGTGGCGAAGGTACTGATGCCGGAACAAATTCATGCGAAGAAGAGAGAAAATCCACTAAATCCCAATTAAAATCGACCTCTTCTGGAAGTAGGTTAGTGTTGACTTTGGTAGCCACTGCTATGCCATCGCTTCTCCTCATCACTGACGGTGCACCCCAATTCATCGTCTTCTTAGTTTCTTTCATGTTTCAAAAGGGAATGTCGCAACGATTCACTGCGCAGAGACGCTAGCCCACCTATATGGGGAATTTGACGTAACAGGTAACTCTCTTCGGATTGGAAAACAGACTCCGCGAAGTGGTTGAATTTTGTAACGCGTGTTTGGATTCGTGAAAGAACTGAATCTGTTTCGATCCGGTCTTCCACTATAAATAAACGCGGTTCACTTCATTCCCTTCACCTATTCTCGTCACAAGATGTGGACAAACGTTGAATCCTCTACTCTTGTATCGTCGATGCTGTTCCGTACAGACTTACCCATGTATGTTAAATCATCATGGACCATTATCCGGTACACCATCTACGGTTCAGAGGTTAGACGAAGTTTAAGAAAGAGAAGAAGATCCGCAAGATGCCCTCTATGTTAACGAAATGGTGTTAACATAAAAAAAAAAACAACGGCCCTTTTCAGTGACACTCCTATATCTCGAAAAGATCTACTCTTTCTTGCCTAAAATTTCTTTTAGTCTCTTGTGTAATTTAGGTATGATAGACTGATGTTCATCAATCTGTGGTTGTGTTGTATATGCCTCTGTCTCTAACCATGTTTCAATGTCTTTGTCTCTGTATTGTATTTGTCCCTACCTAGGGTAGCCGCGCGTATTCAGGTCGGCCACTTGCAACATTGTTGCCAGTATCGTGACGTCACCCTACCTGTTCCATTCCTATTGTTCCTATACAAAACCCAACTTTCCCTTGACGCTATAGTGGCCCAGGGGGGTCTTGTAATGCTCATTGCCATTCACGCTATAAACTTTGACGCCATATCCCCCCAGGGATATAATGTATTTGTAATGTAATGTATTTTCCGATGTACGCTATATCGCCCCCCTTCACTACTAGCATATGGTAGCTGACCCAGTTTAACGTACCATGGGGGAAAGCAAACACTACACATGCATTTCTAAAAAGAAACCTCAGACACTGTCCGCAGACATGTAGACGAACTACCTATCCAGCACTAGTCAGATCCGTGTTAGAATATGGTTGTGTTGTCTGGGATCCGTACTACATTAAGAATGTTGATAGAATCGAGAAGGTTCAACACCAGGCAGCAAGATTTATATCTGGTGACTACAAAACCAGAGAAGCAGGATGCGTCACTAAAATGTTAACTGACCTGGGTCTACCAACACTCCAAGACAGGCGTAGTAGGATTCATTTGACATATCTCTATAAAGTAGTCGATGGGTTGGTGCCGGCTCTCTCACCAAATATATTTTAAAACCATTAAGACAAAAACGCCAGATTAAAGCCTAATCTTTTCCAAATTTTGAAAATATAAACATAATAGAAAAACTAGTATCAAATAATAGGAGATGCTGTGTAGTTGAGCAATGTAGAACAGAACAATTTAGAAATTCATTCTTCGTAGAAACAATTGTGGTCTGGAATCATCTGAGTGACAGTGTTGTGTGCGCGCAATCAGTGGAGAGCTTCAAGACAGCTCTTGAAAAATACTGCTTTCTAGTTGGTTTTATTTTCCAGTGCAAATTTATGCTGTAACTGACCCTGCTCTGTACACATTTAGATTCAGATTCAGATTTTATGATATCACGGTATTTGCCTAACACTGGTATGGTAGCACGCACTTATTATAATAAACATAAATTGCAACTTACTTATGAGAAGGAATGTCCACCCTTGCATTGGCAGAATATTTCCACAAAAAAACGAAAGGATCCAATGATCAAATCGAACACACAAATGTAATTAAAGTGGAAATCAATGAATAGCAACATTACAAATTAAAAATAAATATTTAACTTTATATGAATTTTAAATGCAATGTGGGGAAAATAAATAAAAATATATACAATATTATTATTATTATTATTATTATTATTATTATTATTATTGAAATAGTACTGATTTCAAGAAAGTTTAACTGTTATTGTATTCTTATATACGTAAGAGAAGTATGATCATAAGCAACTATTGGTCAAATTTTGGTCCATATTGGCTACCATGGAATGAAATTCCAAGCTTAACCTTGTAAGGACATGTACGTCATCATCGGTTTATGACCTATAATCATCAAACATCAGACGATACACTGAGTTTATTTCGTAATCAAAGCCAATTCAGGTATAGCAAGTTCGACCGTAGTATTTTATATGATAATTAATTGAATTGCATGCAATTTACAAAACAATGTGATGTTCATTGTTTTTCATTGAAAACTTATCAAAAATGTGGACTTTTTAGAGGAATGTGTGCTTATAAAATATTTGCGTCCTTACTGGTTACATCTTTACATCTGTAAACAACCCCTTGACGGCTCGCGTACAAAATTAATAGGAAAATCCCGTTTGCCGCGATAATATAGAGCCCGCGATAATGCAGCATTGGAGTTATACTTCATTTACATTCCGTCCAGATGCGGACTATCAACACAGAATATTGACAATCTGATGACCAAACTCTTTGGATCCACAGAATTCAAAAGGCAGTGAAAACATATTCTTATTATAAGTTAAAGATAAAATAGATAAAGTATATAAAAAAGAACTGCTATCAATGAAATGCTGTAAATAAGTCACTTTTCTATAAAATGTTTAGAGCAGTACTTAATTTTTCTGTTGTAAAAGTTTATATACATCTACCGATGTAACGGAAAAATAGGGACAAAATATTTAATGTACTTATGATTTGATGCGATATCGTGTCTTTCCCACTCCCGTATGTATGTAATAAGTAACAAGAAAGAGCAAAACCAAGAAGTTTTGTACCGAAAATATAATTATTTCCCAAAAAATACAAAGTGAAAGAATAATAAATAACTTACAGTATTCCAAAAGTATCGAGTAATCCGAATGAGTTCCAAAGGTATTCGAATGATGTTTATTAATATACTGATTTATCAACACTATGATAAAATCCCAAAATGTATTTAAATGAATTCACAGTATTTCCATACAGCTATTGTTCCAACTAACCGGAAATATTTCGAGCACTGTAATTCCAACTAATGAATAAACTAAATAAACGAATTTCTCTCAATATAACTGAATAACTTCCAAGACTGGTGGTATTTCTATAATCTATTATATAGATTACCAAAACGCATTAGAGAGAATGCAATACGAGGCTTGAATGAATCATTTTGGCATTTCAAAATCACTCTGTCGGTAATCAGATCAACTGCTTTAACGCCGGCCAATAAGGAATTGGGTCAGATTGACCTCTTATTAGAAAAGCTATGTCCTGAAATCGGATTAGTGATGTTCACCTAAAGTATGGTACATCTCAACTTTGGAACTTTTATTAATGGATCTATGCACTATTATAATCATTCATCCTACAGTACAAACCCATTCATTCAGAAAGCCAGTATTTAAAATATTCTTAAATAGCCCATACTAACTGTAATCATGACTGATAATAAACATATTATATATATATATATATATATATATATATATATATATATATATATATATACTATATATATATATATATATATATATATATATATATATATATATATATATATATATATATATATATATATATATATATATATATAAAGCAACAATTTGATTTTTTGTCAAAATGAAATCCTTAGGCTTAGCATATATACAGTACAATTAATTACACACAAACTATGAATAGAAGAAACTTTACCAGAGATATTTTATGGATGAATTACAGCAAAATACCAAGTGAAACATTACCATTTTTTGTATCACTAGCGATTCTGTTTCTAAATTAATACACTCTTTTTCTAAGTAAAATGCTCAATTTTTTGTTATTTAAAAACATTCCCGACAAAATACGGTGTCTGTCATAACCCTTTAAAAGTCTAAGCTCAGTGTTGTACCAGGCATTTCAATGCGTTATTGTAGAACGGGACAAATTTGTTCAAAGAGGAGCACAATGCAAACTCGTACAATAGGATTTGAAAAGCAATAGTTTTACATCTGTCAAACATGTTTTAAAAGACGTTTAAAACATATTTCCTCTTAGAAAAAAAAGAGAACGATATTGCCTTTGTATATAAGATCTGAACGAATGACATACCATAGGAATATATGATAACTTTAAAAAACCAGCTTTTCTCAGCAAAGTCCAACCTCAGGAATGGACCCTTTTACAAATATTTGAAACACGTGTATGCTCAAAATCACTTGCTCATGTGAAACATTCATGTCAAGAAGCGGAACAAATTTCACATGAGCTCCCAGAGGAATTGATGAGGATAACATGGCAGGACAGGGTCCCAGACATGGAGGTTCTCACACGGGCAGGCATTCCAAGCATCCACATTGCTGATGAAATCACTGTTGAAATGGGCAGACCACGTCACCAGGATGTGAGAAGAGCGACTATAAAAGATGTTCTACGGCAAGCTGAAGGATTAAAATCGATCTCAGGATGGTCAGAAGAAACATTTCATAGATTCCCTCAAGTCATCCTTTAAACATTTCGACAATGACAATGAGTCTTGAGAAGATCTCGCACAGATTGCTCTAGTAAGAGCAGCCTGATTAGATACTGGAGCTCCAGACTTTGAACTGAGGAGAATTACAGAAGCAGTGCACAACTCAAGCACGGAAATCTCAAAACTGCAGCACGGCCTCTATTGATAGAGCAAATCCAAGTGGCATTTTGTCCAGTGTGCCACAGACAGTTCAGAGCACAAACTGGCCTGTTCAGAAAATAGCGTACTCATAGAAAACAAAACCGGTTAGATATGTCATGATTATCTACGAACTAAAAGGACGAGCAGCATCATAAACATATAAGTAAATTCCCCTTAAGAGACGCTCCCTTTTGTAAACTCGATATACATTAGAGTACTGAAGAAGGCGTATTTTAATTAATTCCAGTTGCCCAAACGGACTGGGTGGATACATTCCAATAGCCTAAAAGGACTGCGTGGATTCATTTTCAGTGAATTAAACTGAGCTGAGTTGAGTTGAACTGAATTGAATTGAACTGAATTGAATTGAAGGATAAATGTCACAAGAAACAATACGGTGTCATCATAATGTGCAATACACAAAGATAACAGGCTCAGATATGTAATTTTATATGTATGAAGATGCAAATCAATAAATTAGTTATTAAAAAATGTCTACTGCAGGGAGAAAGAGATACATGCATAATTATGGGTAAAACTATCGAGACAAAATTAGATATTATCAAATCCATGATTAAGCAAATGTCAGTTAAAATATTTACAAGATATCCGGATGATTAAAAGCTTTATAAATGTTAGTGGCCAAATTATTAAAATAAATTATAGTATTCTGGGTATTTATAAGTTCTAGAAATTTAAATGTATTTGGTCTTTTTCTTAAACGTTCATTTTTATATTTGGTTCTTTATTTCTTATCTTTATACAATATGCATTCAAATACAAAATGATATTCATCTGCAAGGAGGTTAAAGATGACACAAAGTCTATCATGAAATGATTTCTACGTTCTCACCCATCTGGTAACTTCAGCTTCAAGTCTGTGAGAGAATGCTCTAAATTTTGCATTTCTAAGAACAGATGCTGAAAAGTAAATGTTTGAACCGAAATTTGCAATGTTTACATGAAATAATGGTTTCCTACTATTCTCAAGACAATTCATCCAACTTTGAATAAAATTGTCCTATGTCCTATTAATTAACAAATGTAAAAACATATCAATGTTACCGACCGCTTGATTAATCCAGACTTCATACACCCCTAATATTATCCTCCTTTGTGTCTAATATCTTAAACCAGGACTTGATACTGTGTACTTGTTTAAAAGTTTAGATGGGATTGATTTGTGGTCAAAGCTAGTTGTGATACAAAAAAAAAAAACCCATTCAAGATAACACTAATGTTGATTTCTCCATTTAAAACAACAATTTATACTGCTACGTTACAGGAAGATTCTGAAGTGCAGACTGTATTCAGTGATGACATTGAAATAAACAGCACCAATCTTGACAACAAGATGCTCAAAAGAGCTTAGTACGAGGATAGCTTATATCACCTAAACAAGTACCTGAATCTGCATTCGGCTAATCTTTACAGCACAACGCGAAGACCTTCTCAAATTTATCAGGCAAATATACAACGGATTTGTCAAAAACCGTTAAAAGATAGATTCAAAGAGCACGTGGCGATACGGGGTAATGAAGTAAACGTTTTTTTAAATACTTCATTGTAACGGCAAAATTTGACGTTGATCTGAAATTGTTCCTACATTGGAAAGGATTGAAGAAAAAAAAACATGATGCAAATTGCTGAAACTAAAAGTACCAGTTGTAGATATATGTTGTTTTGGATAATTTGTGAAACATGAAGTACTCTAAGGATATTTCTTATATCTTTTTGTAACTGACGACGTAGATTTTGCAGAGTAAGAAAATACAAATGTACTATGATCGTATAGGTACATTTGCTTACACAAATATTAATTAAGTGTGGGAACAAACCAAACGGTGGTTTCTTAGAATTAAGTTATTTCCCATTGGGTGGGTTGGGTCATGTGAGTTGTTTTGCGCTGTTGGAGATTTGCAATGTGTCACGTATGAGTAGTCACAATATGGGTGTTTTATCCTGTGGCCTGCATATAAGAAGGTGAAGCTGTAAAATTTTCTCATTCTTATTTCTGGTGTTCTTATTGTAATTTCAAGTTTACAGACGTATTTTTATGTTGCATTTAGATATTATTTGAGAGGAAGCATTTGTTTGGAATTTTCATTTAAAATAGAAAGCGCTCGTTGGACTATAATATTATTCTGGGACAATTGTGAATCATTCAAAGGAGTTCTTGACTACGCCATTTTGACACGTCAGGACTGTTGGCGCAGCAGTATGTTCGTGAATTTGAAATTTATACGGAAAGTTTCATTCTTTTGGATTTTAATAGAACTTTTTCAGGATTATTTGGATTCAATTTATAATACTGAAAGTTCATCTTAAATTATCGTTTATAAAATTGATAATTAGATAGCTTGTTAAGTTTTACAAAACTTGCTGACTTTGCTTCTTTCTGTGACTTAGATTATGACAATAGAGTAATAACAGTTGTAAAAACAAACACCTTCTAGAATGTAACAGATGTGGTAAATACTTGCATAAGGAAATGATCGAGTTAAACACGATTGATCGCGAGGTCAGGAGGTAAAGAGAAACTACGTCGAAAAATGTCGCAGTTAAAGAGCAATATGGCATACAGGGAAAACGTAATAAGGATGCAATGATGTAAGCAATGTAATATAAAGGTAACAAAAGACATTCACAGAGTAATTAAAAGAAGCAACATTAGGAACTTTGAAGTTGATTCAAACTATATTTTTAAAAATCTGCAAAATAGTTATGCATTGTAAAAGACTAGAAATTGGCCTTCAAGAGATTTTTAACAAAATGATAGCCAATGAAAATCAAATAGACGTTTTCTCATATTAACCAAACTCCATTACACCTTTCAAATTGTAAGAATATATTAATTTTGAAGATTTAGTTTTCACAGACGTCTGGTAGTATCCTGGACTCCTCGGCCCTTACTTACTTTCATCTTTCATAAATACACTCCTTTCATAGTGATGCCTCTCTTACTTTAGAAACATTAGGTATTTTAGCAAAGTATCGTTACCAAATGATTATTATATATTTCCTCGTACACTTCTTGGAGCGCTTTCAACCAGACGGCCCTTGTCGGAAAGTATGTGTATTTCGTCACTTACTTTCACACCATTGTGCACATGATCCTTTCAAGTCTATGGGAAAATGACATATATTAATTAATCTAGCATTCCTAAAGCTTTTTTATATTTATAATAATTTTATATTTATCATAATTTTATATTTATCATAATGTTTTGAAACAGCTTTGGCCACAAAAGCTAAAAGAATGAAATTGTGTCAAATCATGATGGTATTAAAATACAATTGTTTATTTATCATAAAAAGGTTTTAGACTAAGTGTAAGACCTATTTCTTAAAACTTAATTGGCATTGTGAATATGCAGAACTTCAATCCTTATCTTTAATTACTTAACTTTTTTATTGTCCTATTCAATCTTTTAACTCAGTGGCATTTTGAATCTTTCACTCTGATTCCACAAGTTAAAATATACCTGGTATTTGTCAGGGGGGTGGGGGAACATTTCTTTGTTGATCAGGATCAGATAAATCGACAGAGGCTGTTGGAATAACATTACTTATGATTAGTTCATATTCATTTACACTTTCAGGCTTAGTGAAGTGTAGCTATTTTGTTGATAACATTCAACAGATGAAACATTGAATATTTTCACACTAGTGTCTGATTGGATGTTTGTATAAGTCCTTGTAAAATTATATAGTCAGTTTGAATCAGTCTGACGTTTTCAATATTTTGCTATATTTGTTTCCTGCATTTTTATGGAAATCATTAAAATCGCCTATGTTGTTCATTTTTTCTTGTATTCTTTATGGTTGTTCTCTTCTTTCTATTTTATCACATTTTCTTTGTTTCTTTTTTATACCAAATTTTCTAATACTTGTGGTTTCTGTTTTCTCTGTAGATTTTCTCACGAGGCTTATCCTACCTAGATATGGTGAATTCAACTATGGTATATTTTTTTTTAATTCTTGAACATGTTTTGGAATCTATATTATTTATTGACCAATTTTACATTTCAACGAATTTTCACTTCACAATGTCAGTCATCAAGCAAGTACCCTTGTTTTCATCTTGAAGTTAATGCAAAATAAACAAGCTGAAAACAAGAATGGGAACAGTACTTGAAACGGTAACTTAAAAGGTTACTTCACAATCACAAAAAAAACCACAAAAAGATTCACGTGCAGTTGAAATGTGTACGCAACTAGGAAAACGTTCACAGCCATTTAATAAAACGTAGCCAGCAAGAGTCACAAGATGTTGGAAAAGTTCCTAAAATAACACAAGACGATATCTGATACCTGATGGAGTAGCTATTTTGGAATCTTGTTCATTGGGTCGAAAGGTAAAATTGCTTCAACATGTTCACGGAGACTCTGTTTCTTATAATGTATATGGCAACTACAAGTAATTACAGAAGGGTACAATTACTGAGAGACTTTATTGTCGAAATCAATCACGAGAAAAGAAGACTAATGACTGGCATTAAGACACATATTACTGACCTGAATTACAAGATCAAAGCTAACATTCATGACTGAATTAACAGATATACCACAAAATAGATGATGTAAAATCAACTTAAGTGTCAATCAAAGCACAATCATATATATGAAAACTAACTATAATTGCGCCATTTTAGATTTGGGTGATGATATCATGAAAAGCATGTCACAGTCTGTAAAAAGTTCAAGTTCTACACATAATATATTTAAATGCATCGTGAGATAAATATGTATAACTGTAAAAGTTCGGTGGGTTGCATTTGTAGTTTGCTATATATATTCTTCGAAACTCCTAGAAAATATCACACACACCATGCAATTATCTTCCTTTATTTTTGTTTTCTTTCTGCTACAAGATCATAGGAACTTTGCATGGTCTTTACATGATATACTGATCATAGTTTTTTTCTGGAAGACAACTTGCTCCACTGAGGCACATTTGTGTTAGTTGTCCACTTCGTCAGAAATATTTTGCATTCAGAACTTATTAAAGCAATGAATGTACTCTTCTACTAAAAAAATGATGTTTAAAGATTGCTTACCATGCGATATATGAGGATGGTAGTTACAATACTTGCACTTATAAATGTAATACTTTTCGTACTATAAGATATAACTGAGCCCGTCATCTACCCCTTGCCTCCTGTATAAAACAACACATTTTCTTTAAATAAATTACAAATTTGTATACGAACACATTTATTAATAATAAGCGACACAAAGTCTACCCAAAACCTCTGAACTATATTACATTCCCAACAAGATGGCATATGGATTCAGGAAACTGCCCATGAAAAGCACATATTGCTATGTAGTATACCAACGTTAAATAATAATGTATATGCAGCAATAATTGTGTGCACCATCATTATCTGAAACCACCTTATTCGTAGATACTTCATTAATCTGAATGTAAGAGAGAACATTTTTTGCCAGTTGCCATCATCTATTTTACTAAATTTCTGTACCACTTGCTTCTTGAGGCAAGAAAATACCGATTTTGTATCAGTTTCTTATAAATACTTTTGCAACCCTTGAAGTCCGCTACAACGTAAAGCAGTTTACAGCTGATACAAAGATCGGCGGGTATTTCTGTTTGTCTTATATTCAATTGTTGACCTTATTAAGCCTCTGTATGTTAGATTATTTATTTGATTTGAGAACGAAGAAAAAGCTAAAACTGATTTATGCTAAACTACTGTCCATTATCATCCGACTAAATCGTTATCTCTTCTAATTCCATCTTCAACCGGATTCTTATTTGAAAAAAGGTATTACTACCTATTCTAATATTCTTCTTGTGCCAATCAACTGAAAAAGTAATTTTAATATGGATTCATGTGTAAGAAGCATGTCTTCAAAATATAATCAGTAACCAAATTATTTTAGGTAGTCTAACAGAAACCTGTGGAAATTAGTGATATTTTGGCAAGACGCATCTAAGATGTAATTCAAATTTGTTGATGCGGATGTAAGTCGTCTAATTCACGTGATCTTTAATGCATCTATAAAAGCAAGTACACCTACGTTTCTCAAACCGCCCAAATCATGATCGTTAGTAACTATTTTTCTTCTCATTTTATCAACTGAATTATTACACATAAATGTAAAACAAAATGTTAATTTAGATTAAAGTTTTCTTTGATGACGATAGTAAGGATTGATGTTGATGACTTATTTTAGATAATGTTAAACATTTTACAATTGTTATTCTACAAATGGTGTAAAAGCTCTTTCTGACCACTGGTTTACAATTCCTTATTTCTTTAATATTATTTTCATAATTTATTTCTACCATTTTCAAGCTTACTTACTACCTAATTCCAGAAAATTTAGAACTGTAAAATAAAAGAGCAAGGCAAGATTTACTATTCCCATCCAGGTAAAATATGGTATCGTCGGCATGGAGAGATAAGATAATCTCCAGTATTAATTTGTATTCCTGTAATGTTTGAATTACCTCTTACCATGTGTACCAGTATCTCTGAACACAGGGTAAATATATATGAAGATTAGGGGTCTCTTTCCTTTTCCTACATCCTCTTTGTATGTTAAACCAAGGAGACATGTAGTTATTTACTGTTACATATTATTTTATATTATTATAAAAAACATTATTTCAAACATCTTAATGCTTCGTCACAAGACATGGTATTTTCCAATGATGGATTCTGAAAGTTAACTAATTTAATTATATCCAAATTCATATAATTAAAAAGTTCATTTAATTTATGGCATCTACTTTCCTGTATGCTCAAAATATTTCATAGTTTCTTGTAAACTTTCCTTTTCAGTAAATGTCTGTCCATTATTAACTTAGGCATAATTTTACTAACGTAATTTTTTTTTATCAAAGATGCAGAAATACTTTGTAACCTTTTCTCCTTCGTCAACCATTTTTTTCCCCTCTGGAACGGATCATATTCCGTTTCATTTTTCTATTGTATTCCACCAACTGTTCTTTTCTCCTTTTCAAATCTCGCGAATTTTCCAAAGTTCACAATCTTTTTCCACATCCTTAATGTCCTCTAATAATCATGCTTCTGTGTGACAGAAGAAATAGTTTTACCCCTTATTTCTAATAATAATGTTTACAAACATTATTATTTATCACAAATGGTATTTGACATTCAGCATGTGGAATCTCATGTGGATTTGCAGCGTATTGTTCTACAACATCAGGTACAATTTATTTAAGTAGCTGGACACAGTCTGCATGTTTCGATAAAGAATCATTAACTTCCAAAAACCTTTTCCCTTTGGAAATGTAGGAATTAAAATTTAATAATCACGATAGAGTGGTCTGCTCTGTGCCCAGGTTTGATCAAAGCTTCCTTAACACCACTAATACACGTTTTGATGTAAAAAAAAACAAACAAACAAAAAAAAAAAACAAACCTATCCTTGGTTGTTTTAAAGAGTTTGTCTCCAAGAGTTAATTTCCCCCAAGTCCGAATTAAACCTTGGCACAAATCGAAGACCTTTTCTTTTGACAAGGGATTGTTGATATTTATTTTCAAATATTTCATACTCATTTACCGAGAGGGTCATCTTTATGATTCGCTGTAGAATTACAATGCATCTGTTAAACCAATGATACAGTATCTAACAAAACTTTATTTATGTGGTCTATCTACGTGATCACACGGTGTGTTTGGTGCATTATTCAGCTGTATTTTTATAAAGGCCTTAAAAAAACATGTTATTCTGATTGTTTATTTTTTCGTTGACGAGATAAACAAACGTTGAGCTACATCATGCATTTCACCTCTATTCATTACGTTTATACGTCTTGCTCCGTATTCTACCGTCTCTCCATCCTGTGTGGGCATTCAACCTTCTCTCCATCCTGTGTGAGCATTCAACCATCCTGTGTGGGTATTCAGCCTTTTCTCCATCCTGTGTGAGCATTCAACTTTCGCTTTATCCCGTGTGGGCATTCAACCTTCTTTCCATCCTGTGTGAATATTCAACCTTCTCTCCATCCCGTGTGGACGTTCAATCTTCTCTCCATCCTGTGTGGGCATTTCTCTCCATCCCGTGTGGACATTCAACCTTCTCTCCATCCCGTGTGGGCATTCAACCTTCTCTCCCTCCCGTGTGGGCATTCAGCCTTCTCTCCATCCAGTGTGGGCATTCAACCATACTGTGTGAGCAGTTTCATAAGTCTGATAGCTAACTTGATTAATCGGGCTGTCTTTGTACAGAATCTAATCAACAGATTACCTGAATTATGATTTTCATCATGTAGGATTCAGTAAAAACAATAGACATACAAACCTTGCCTTTGATCGTCGTAAAACAATGGCGTTATCCGTTTAATCTATATATAAATGAATAACCCACCATTATGTATAGTCTCCAACAACAAATACGTCTTCACTATTTTAAAATGCACTAGTGTTACAGGATTGTCATAAGTCATCTACTACTCTCGTTATCACTCCGGATAGGGTCAACTGCTAACATATATATATATATATATATATAGAGAGAGAGAGAGAGAGAGAGAGAGAGAGAGAGAGAGAGAGAGAGAGAGATCGGGTAAACTTGGTAAACTCAGAGAATGATTAAAAATATCGTTAGTCACACAAGACGTTCTGGTAATTTCTACACCTTTCGGACACCTTGTGTGATGAGCTATTATTTATTATTTCTTTTACAGACTGGTATTATATATGAAGTGATTAAAAAAAACTGCACCTCTTCGCACTGCCATCCATATGAAAGACGCAAATCATCTTGCTCTATTAATCTATACATCATTTATTATTATCAGTACAATCTTTGATGTATTTGTACGAAGTGAAGAGCACTATCAATCGTGTTTCGGAAAAGAAAAAAAAAATAGTCATTAGTGTCATATCGAGACATATCTAAATATAGATTAAACATTCGTACCATTAATATTCACTGCCTTAACAAAAGTACGTAAAGTACGTACAGCCATGTCATTCATATTTTGAAAATCATGGATACGGCTAGCGTTTTGTTGTAACGTGACTGCTAAACTCTCAGATCAGGTAATAATGTTATATATACAAGAATAGGGTAACCAGTACGGCCCAAAATGACTTGCAAATAATGGCATCCATTTGCAGAGATTTTCGTCTCCCGGTTCTTTACGTGCGTAAAATAAACAGATGCTCTATACATCACAACACAGAAACGGAGTAATCGAGTGGTGACAAAACTTGTCTTC
This sequence comes from Megalonaias nervosa, assembly GCA_016617855.1. Lineage (NCBI taxonomy): Eukaryota > Metazoa > Mollusca > Bivalvia > Unionida > Unionidae > Megalonaias > Megalonaias nervosa. The sequence goes on along the minus strand of JAECUM010007267.1, from coordinate 4,001 downwards.
TACATGAAGAGAACAGAGTGTTCAATGTGAAAGATACAAAGACCAGTCTGAATCAGCAAAGGGCCAATATTAATTCAACTAGAGCAAACAATGCAGAAGATGGGGTGTTTGTGCTAATCATTCTAACATGATCAGTTTTGTTGTTGTTGTTATTGTTTTGGGCAGAATATAATTAAGACTCTTAAAAAAGAGGCCCAACCCACGGAACTACATGAAAATTGACGAAAAGAGTTTTTTGGACTTGTAAGTTTGGTTTTGTTTTCTTCAGATTTATTTGGTATCATTGAAGTGACTTCAAAATTATGAATTCTATCAAGTGTTTTGAAGTCCTACGATGCGGCAACGCTTTGAAGGTAACGTCGTGACCAGACCGGTACAGTGGCCTGCTAAAGGAGACAAAACTTTAACCGATCCAGGCTGATCCAATGGTGGGAGTCGAACCCACACACTTCTAATCATAAGTCTAACTTCTGAAGACCTCTTGACCACTGTCAAAAAAATGCAAACTGAAGTGGTATGGTCATGTCTCAAGATCATCTGGTCTGGCAAAAACAATCTTGTAAGGCACAGTGCGGGGGTGCAGAAGAAGAGGCAGACAGAAAAAGAGGTGGAAAAGACAACATTAAAAGTGGACAGGCATGGGGTTTGGAGATTCCTAAAGGGCAGTAGAGAACAGGGGAAAAATGGAGAGAATTGGTTGTCAAATCAATTGTGGTGCCACAACGAATCTTGGGTTACGGGATGATGATGACGATGATGATGAGTACCTCAACCACTGAGCAACCGCTGCTGTGAACTCTGTCAGATATAAAAATGTTTATGCTTATATGCGATATTTAATATAATTTTACATATATGATTGGGCATATATTAAAAAATGACAAAATGAAAAAAATTTCAAATTCGCAAATAAATATGCAAGGTTGGTGAGGTTGTTACTAATTATCCCCCCCCCCCCTTAGCTATAAAACTAAGTTATACACACCCAGTTCTCATTCAAATGCTTTTAAGATTCTATAAAGAAAATAAAGCTTTTCTTGACAGGATTATATTTTTAAAAATAACAATGTTCCATGTGTGGATTTGAACAAAGGCTAGCGATTCAGATGCATTTGCGCTTTTATGAAAGAGAACTCTTTAATTGGATTTTGTTATAAGTACTCGTGCAAATCGAATTGCATTGACACATGTCAGTGAATATTAGAATCAGATAAATTTATTATTTATTTAATTGCATTGTATGATATGGATCAAAGAATTAATTCGATTTTAGACATTTAATCGGATCTTTTTAGCGATATGCGAAAATTCACGACACTTTCTTATACTTGAAATTCTAAATAAGATATTTAATGAGATTTTATGGCTGGTAGAAAATTGACGATAATAAATTATTCATAAAAGAGGGGGGGAGGGAGTAGTTTTTCCACCAGTATTTTGATAAATCATAGAGAATGTTTTGTCTTAGAAATCGAAAAGGACCCAACTCTAGGTCAGGTTGATGTGTGATATATATATATATATATATATATATATATATATATATATATATATATACATACATATATATATATATATATATATATATATATATATATATATATATATATATATAAACACACACACCAAATTCATTTTCATAGATACAAATTTAAATTTATACTTAAGGTATACGTGAACTTAATGATCCCAAATGAATGACAGGGGTGAAATACTTAGAGGTATCTGCATCCAGCTGATGTAGATGATAGGCTATGTTCGACAATTGATGTATTTAGGACCGTGATCAAAGATTAATAAACGTACATAACTAAGCGATTGCTTTACTTAACGTCTGCATGTAAATATCAGCTAGCTTTTTATTGTGGCTATTGATTAGTGCTTCCATATGTATGTGGCGGGCGAATTAATATTACCTGAATATCGGACCGCTCTGGTAGCCTAGTGGCTAGAGCTTCCGCCTAGGATGCTGGAGGTCGCGGGTTCGAACCCCGGCTGAGTCATACCGAAGACATACAAATTGTACTAACAGCTGCCTCGCTGGGCGCTCAGCATTAAAACGTTAGTGTTGGGATTGGTCGGCCTGGTGTCAGGATAATGTGACTGGGTGGGACATCATGCTACATGTCTGTGGCATGATGCCGCAGTGCTAGATATATTAAAAAACCTGACACACTGCAGACATTGTGGCGATATGACTGAAAAAATTTTAACGCTACGTTAAAAATCCAAATCACTCTTTCTTCATATAATTCCACTCCATAATATCACGCATCCTTCAGTACAATCTAGTCACAGCTCCTTCTGCTCTGACTGGTGCAGTAACATCTCTATTATGTATGTTCCTTGATTTCTGTCGGAACAATCTGGAGCGACTCTGTTTACAGAGGAGAATTATTTACCTGGTCACCATGTGAGTGTGTCTGCTACGCACGGATAATTGTATGTACGATTTAGGTTCCATCCTTCTTTCTTTTTGGTTGGGTAGGGGTAGGGGTGCACACTTAGTTGAGAGTACATGAAGCCAAGCAAGGTGATGAGTGCTGTAATTCGATCCTGGTTGTAATCTCAGTAGGGGACTTAATGAACATTAAATAAGCTAACATGACAGTGTAATTAGAATCATATCAATAATCTTTCAGGTACATTTGAATCCTTTTAGAGTTATGCGTTATTATTCTCTGACTGGCGTCTTTTCCTGTCTTTTTTGAATAGTTATATAAGTGATGATCGTAGCAGAAGGAGAACGATCTTATTTTTCTTCTCTTGCTTTCTTTCTGTCAAAACAACTTAGTTTTTTAGTTGATGATGCCTTAGCAATTCAGGGGAAATAACCACCTCATACCAAGCAAAATGATAATGACAATGATGACATCCCTTGTACCTTTAGCTCCATTGTGAAATTTACTCCTTTTGTTAAGATTACTATATGCGAACTTCTACGCCTTCGGTCACAAAAATTATTTTCTGAATTTAGTATTTCTGACATTATTTTGCAAACAATATATAACGATCTTTAGGACGGGATGATTGACTGTGCATTTGTAAAAAACAGATATTCCATATTTTCGAATATTCGCAGCGCACGCCCAGTGTCTTGTAGAGACGTTAAATCTGTACGAGAATTTATCCATAGATGTAACTTAACTAACGTTCAAGAAGCAAGTGAACACCAATCATTCACGTCATCAAAATCCTTTTTTTAATTTACATGCAGTTCGTCGTACTTTATGTACATATCAAAATGAACTATTTCCCGTTAGTTTGAGTATACCGAATTCAATTTTTTACAATATGAACGACGGCGTAAATTTAATTTTTTTTTTTTACGATATCCTTCACACTAAAAAAAGTGTTTTCTGAGCTGTTTCACTTAGTGTCTGTGTTCCTCTTGCATCTTCTACTGGATATGTAAAAGTAGTGAATCCCTTAGAAGATGGAGTCGAATGAAATGGTCACAAGAAAAATCTTATACTACCAAGATGCTTCAATGGAAACGAAATTAATAGCTTAGGAACGTCTGATAATGACAAAACAGGCTTTATTATAGATGTTCTGTTTTTAACTTGACCAGCTAAGTAGAAATTACACATGATTTCAATCTGATTAAAATCAGACCTCCACTATCCTACATGAAGATCTAACAGCGATCGATAGGGGTCATGTTCTGGTGACCTTTGAATTAGCCGTTGGAAACGTAGCTTTCCGAAATTTGAAAGCGAATCAAATCATGCGGCACACAATGACTCTTTTCAGCCATACTGGTCAGTCTCCCAAACGCGAAGGTGTAAGACGTATCTGATAGGTTGATAAAATTAGCGATCAGAATAATAACATACTAGACCATGACACCTAAGCGGTCGCTGTCAGATCTTCACGCACGAAGTGGAGATCTGATTTTAATCATATTGCATATGATTTAATCTTGCCTTCATTGTCCAGCCAATATGTTCATTTGGATCAAATGATGATGATGATGATGATGATGATGATGAATGTTA
>JAECUM010007266.1:0-100247 GCA_016617855.1 Megalonaias nervosa | reverse complement strand
ATTTTATCCGAATGAACTGAAGAATATGTGTTTCATAATGATTTAAATGCGCATGAGCATCGAAGGGTTTGTGCTGTATTGTTCCATAGTCCAGCTGCATTTGATTCACAAGGTGAATGGGTTCTTATTGATTGTTAAAATGTACTGAGTAACATGAGCTCTCAATGTTACTTTCATGTCAAGCAATTTAACTTCTACTACCAGACACAACGGTAATCAGTACTACATCCGGTCTTCCAAATATGACATCATATCATATCAGTATTACAGTAAAGATATTGACATAATGATAACAACTACGTATAATGTTATTTAAACATAACATCAAGGGAATATACAGATAAATAATTAAGTCAGACGGAATGATACCTCTCCACGGCTATAATCGTAACGCTCTTGAGTTTGGGTTCGAGACGCTGCTTCGGTCACAGATTGTGTTACTTTTGATGGGTCGTTCCTAATTTTCTAACACTGATGGCTCAGTACCAGAATCAAATTCAGCTCAAGTATGCATTAGTAGTATTCTAATTTTCTGAGAGAGATGGCTCAATACGGGCTCAAGCTCGGGTCAACATACTATTAGCTGTATTCGCAAACATCGCTAGGTACAAGTATAAAGCTCAACAACTGAAGTTTATAATTAGTCGACTGTATTTTCTGGCATGTGAATGGTCACTTGATACAGATCTTGGATGTTTCACATATCAGTAACTTCTGTGGACTACTTTCAGTTTCTGTTTGGTTTCCAGTGCTCTCTGGTCAAGCTCTGCCTGTATCAACTCTTTACACTATCACGATAACACCACCCTCCCCCCCCCCCACCACCACCTTACCACCTCATAGTTTCAGATCACATTTTGCAAGAGCAGATAAAATCTCCATTACTTAATTCGTAAGTGAGTAGGTAAATGTTTCAATTCGCTAAATACCCTAGTCATGATTGTATGATCGCGACTGTTTGTGTGCAAACCTTTGCACGTGATTTGTGTGCAAATACTTTTTCCGGCTTTTCACGAGAGTTTGAGTCCGAGTCTTTAAAGATACAATGCATTTAAGCAAGTTGCAAATAGTTCCCGAAAATTCGACGAAAAGCTTCGGGGTTTGAAGATGTAAAAATGTCCGACCACAAATCTGTCCTGTAAAAATTGAAACGTAAAATATGGTAAACATTTACACTAGCTAGTCGATCAGGCCAGTTTCACCTAACATCTTCAAAATGAGACATTTGAATACCTTTGTTACTCCTCACTCACCAAAGGTCAAGGCTAAAAGTGCGGTAATTAAGTTATGACTTCCTTCATTTTTAGAGTCTCTTTTGTCACAGCACAACATTTGAGATATATCTTCATCTTTGAGAAATTCATCAAGTTTTATTTGAAGAAATTAACAATTCTCACTCTGTTTTAAAACTGTTGTTCATCCTTTCAACAGTTTCTACCTTTGAGAAAACTAAAATCTTATAATAAGTGTCAGAAAGAATAAAAGGTAAGATATCAACCTAATAAATATTTCGAGCGAAACAGCTACCTGTTTGGGAGGAGGGGAGGACACTGCAATATTTTTAAGAACGCTATAGTTGACTCACATACGAGGCACCCATCAGGGTTGTCAATTACTATGTGCATCCATTTCATGCAAAACGTGCGATATACGCAAAGATCTGCGATGGTTCAGTGAATAGCGTGCAGAAATCGAAGGGTGCGTGGTCGAATTCTACAATCTGCTAAGCTCCAATCGGATACGACCACTCCAGTGGCCTAAGTGGTTAAGGCGTCCACCTCGGATACGAGAGGTCGCGGGTTCGAACCCGGCCGAGTAATACCAGAGACTTACAAAATGGTGCTAGCAGTTGTTGCCTCGCATGGCGCTCAGCATTGAAAGGTTAGTCTTAAGACTAGTCAGCCTGGTGTCAGGATAATGTGACTGGGTGCGACATGATGCTACATGACTGCGGCATGATGCCCCAGTGCTAGACATCACTATAAGCTGACACACTGCAGCATGACAATAAACTTTTAATTGACTCGACTCTACATGACCTACTCGTGCTGGTGTAACGTAAAAGACCAAACCATGCCAAATATGTACGACCGCGAGCTAGTTCAACAAAGATCACCCCCTTTGGTTTCCTGTTTAAACCCTAATATTAATATTGCGTAACATATATGAGGTCTTCCGTCGCCAACAGTAACTCTCAGTCTTACATACTGTTAACAAATCTATGTTCACATACTAAAGAAGTGTGTCAAGAGGGAGTTGTTACTGTTATTGGTATGGGTTTAAAACCATTTTTCAGCGTATGGCAGCCAGTATATTTGGTGGAGGACGATGAAAACCCCGGGAAGCACAACCGACTCACTGAGAGCTACTGGCAAGCTTTCTCACACTCATGCATTGGCCGAGCTTGAGATTTGAACCCACGCGGGCACAGGTGAAGGGGAGAGCCTTAGATCACTCAGGTATACAGGATCTCACAAGAGTGAATACATTCAGCGTAAACAAATCAATATATTTTATTTCTCACGTTTGATTTAATGTCTATGACTATAAACTGCCACACTGCAGACATCATATGACTGATCATTTTTTAAAACTACGTTAAAAATCTCTCTCTCTCTCTCTCTCTCTCTCTCTCTCTCTCTCTCTCTCTCTCACACACACACACACACACACACACACACACACACACACACACAATGCCTACAAGACATTATTTATTATATGTTAGCACTAAATGTATATCGTAGTGCTAATATAATTTGTTCTTTTTCTTAACTAATTGCTCGTGAATTTATAGTACAATAAAGCATGTAGGTACAAAATAAAATTGGAAAATATAAATACAAGATAAGCAAAATCGTGGATATCAAGGGAACAGTCAGACGTATCAAATATGGAAACTTCTGACATTCGGATAGCTAGAGAACTATTCGCATATATCAGGTATTCTAACAATCGGACAGCTAGAGAACGATTCATATATATCAGGTACACTGACATTCGGATATCTGGATAATCATCCATATATATCAAACACTCGCAGTTCTGACATCTGAGCAGTAGGAGAACCATTAGATGTTCAGCATTCTGATATGTGTGTACCTAGATAATCATATAGATATGGTTGATGTTCAGCTTTCCGATATGTATACCTGGGGAATCATTACGATGCGTCAGCTGCCCGAACTCTTAACATTTATATAGCTAGGGAACTGTTAAGATATATCAGACAATCCAACTTCTGGACAGCTAAAGTCCGGATGTTGGCACAGAATCGTGGAAATGTCGACAAAGCCTATGGATTTTAAATATTTGTCGATGTAATATTTGCATAGTGATATTGCTAGAGATTTCTTTTGTATTTCAGTGCGTAAGGAATCTCCCTTCTTTCAGTACAAGTTTTCAGTGTAAGCTTTCATATAGAATTACAATTATGTTAAGTGTATGTGTTGACCACTATAGTTACATATATATTATTGCAGTTTAAATGTGTCTGAGCACGTGTACAAGTTTACTCGAGTGTAAGTGACTTAAAAAAATAACATAATCTGGTAGATGGGTCTTTCATGACCAGATGTGTTATCCTCGTCAAATAAAGATTGCTATTATTATTATTATTATTATTATTTTGTTGTATTTTAGTCATCACATAGATTAACAACTCCTGTTTAATTTTGCATAAAGTATCCATTTCTACAACATATTTTGTTTTCAGTTCTGTATGGCAAGAGTAATATTCACAAAGGTAGCCATGTATTCATTGATACTTCCTCCCCACCCATACCAATATCTTCACTGATAATCCCCCCCCCCCACAAAACCCGCCGTAGATGAGTTGTCATATTATGACTTCATGTAAGTAAGTCCTCAAACATCGAACTTTATTAAATGACGTAAATGAATTTAAATGTAATTGATTCGAATGATTTCAACCATCCATTCACCGCTCCAATGGACTAAGTGGTTACAGCGTCTGCCTCGGATGCGGGAGGTCACGGGTTCGAACTCCGGCTTAGTCATACCAAAGACTTATAAAAATGGTACTAGGCGCTCAGCTCTAAGAGGTCAGTGTTAGGACTGGTCCGCCTGGTATCGGAATAATATAACTGGATGGGACATGATGCTACATGTATGTGTCATGATGCCCCAATGCTAGACATCACTATGAACTGCCACATTACAGACATCGTAGCGATATGACTCAAATTGTAAAAGCTACGTTAAAAATCCAACACACACACACACACACACACACACACACGTTGTCCATTAGATTCCTAATATATTCATACAGTCCAAGAGTCGGCCTTTTGTTGGTCATTTCAATGTTTCCAGTAGTTTTTGGTATATGAACTCATATCACCATAACTTCAAGTTAACTACATGTACGATACCCATAACCTCAAGTTAACTACATGTACGACGCCCATAACTGCAAGTTAACTACATGTACGACGCCCATAACTTCAAGTTAACTACATATACGATACACAAAACTTTGTGTGAACTACATGTACGATACCCATATAACGTCAAGTAAACCACATATATGATACCCATAACGTCAAGTGAACCACATGTATGATACCTATAACGTCATATTAAGTACCAGTTCATGTTTGCTCCTTGCTTTGCCAATGAAAGAACTGTCTCATGCCGGAAGAAATAATGCAAACCACAATGTCTCTAACTTGCCAATGAAAGAACTGAACTGTCGCACACCGGAAGGAATAATGTAAACCAGAATGTCTCTAATTTGCCAATGAGAGAACTGAATTGTCTCACACCAGAAGGAATAATGTAAACAGAATGTCTCAAACTTGCCAATGAAAGAACTGTCTCGTTCCATATTTGAATTTTTTCATTGACAATTGCACGTATGCTTAGAACAATCTAGCAAAATAGCGTTCATATTAGTTTCAAGTTGTAATGCCCCTCAAAACAAATAAGTGATTTAATCAGCGTGTTCATTTGACTTCCTAACAATTAAATTTAATATGTTGCTATCGAAGTCCGCCAGATAGTCCATTTTAGCGTTTCCGTTCTTGGGAGCAAATGCTTTGGTTTGAACTGAAATAGTATTGATCACAGTCACGTGATGGCTATAAAAACAATGTCTTTTTCTCGTGTATAATTCTATACATACACTCGTTTAGATACGCATTTAATTTCGTTTGATTATAAATACAATTTTCTGTGACGATACTTGTTCTATCTTGATATATTTTTTGCAATTTATTGTGCCTTCGTTTGTTCTCGCACGATCTATCATAGATGTATGTAAGCAGCGTCATTTGTATCGTTCAAATCTCAGTTTTGTTTCCTTCTGTCCCTCCTTTTTTTCCTCCTTTTATTCTCATCTGCCTATATGTCTGTTTACCCATATGTTTGTATGCTTACACCATTTGCAATATAATTACTACTATAGCAAATAGGGATGTTTAAAGGTTCTCCGTTGATGGAAGTAAATTCGTACACCCGTCAACTTAGGCCCCCTGATAAAACTACTCCTGCCAACTCAGGTACCCAGTAAAGCTTGGATACTGTCATTTTCCCGTCCTAATCGTAAACCTGCACAGCTAGCCCCCATCCACTCCCCACCCCCCAAGAAAAGAAAATAATCTTGACAGCCATCATTTCCTATTGTAAAACGTAAGGAACTGATATGTACAACGGGAAATAACTGCTGCGAATTTATATCTATTTAATTATTTAAGAGTTATTGCTCTTTGCAGATTTGAGTTGGCACGGAGAGATAGCTGACTCCTTCGCATATGCAATGGTTACGAAGGGGCAAAGAGTGTCAAGAGGCCAGACAATATATTATCTATGAATTGTAAACATAAATGCGTCTCCACCTCTGCTCGTGTATTTTCTCTGATTGTTTTAAAAATTCGTTTCTTCTTAATGCATCACGAGCAGCTACTGAATGCCTGTTGTTTATAGTTCTCTCACTTGTAACTTACGACAAGCTTCAGAATGTACGTTGTTTACTGTTCTCACACTTCACATATTACGACTTCAGTGTCGGCAGAATTGTGCGCAACATCTTCCTATTTGAGTATGATATTGATCACAGATTAATACGCTGTTCCCGATCGACTAATCCTTCCTAATTGCTCGTCATGTTCTTAGGAGTAAATAAAAATTGTAATTTCATTCAAACCAACCACTGGCCGCTGTAAGCTGTATCAGAAAGATTGGTACTGTAAAGCTTTGAATTATCAAGACTGGTACTGTAAAGCTTTGAATTATCAAGACTGGTACTGTAAAGCTTTGAATTATCAAGACTGGTACTGTAAAGCGTTGAATTATCAAGATTGGTACTGGTAGATCTTCGTATTATCAAGACTGGTATTGTAGTTCTTCGTTTTATCAAGACTGGTACTCTAATGCTTCGCATTATCAATACTGGTAGAATTTCGTTTTATCAAAACTGGTATTGCAGATCTTCGTTTTATCAAGACTGGTACTCAAAAACTGGTACTTTTATGCTTCGCATTATGAAGTCTGATACTGTAGATCTTTGCATTTTCAAGACTGGTAGATTTTCGTATTATCAAGACTGGTATTGTAGATCTTCGTATTATCAAGACTGGTATTGTAGATCTTCGTTTAATCAAGACTGGTACTCTAATACTTCGCATTATCAAGACTGGTAGATCTTCGTATTATCAAGACTGGTATTGTAGATCTTCGTTTTATCAAGATTTGTACTCTAATGTTTCGCATTATCAAGACTGGTACTGTAAAGCTTCGAATTATCAAGACTGGTATTGTAAAGTTTCAATTTTAAAGGCAAATATACGTCAATAATTTAAAATATGGTAACGGCGATTTATAATTTTAGGGGAACGACCCAATATTACTTCTGAACTAAAACTTAAGAAAGGTCTAATTTTAAGTTGAATTCACTCACTAGAAGACCAAACTCTTCACAACTAAACACGGTCGTTTCAAAGATGACTGAATTTTTCACATCTAAACTTGGTTCTTTCAAAGATGATCTAAATTCGTCATTATTTAAGCATGCTCTTTTTAAAGATGCAACAGACGTTTACTGTAACCAAACACAGATATTAAGATTAAGTGTATTTAATTTAATCATGAGATTAAAGTGAGAGATGTTTTCAGTTGGATGACACATCACGCGATTTGCCATAATCTAACTTATCACATAGTCGATACAATTTACAGACAGATTGAGCAGTTCAAAAGCCTTGATACGACCACATATGAACATATCAACTTATGTGTTACTAAATGGCCCATTTAAGCACGTGCAATACTTGTTCAGTATTGACTGACTGCGATCGTGGGAATTTTTGTTTACCACGGGTTATGGAACCTTTTGATTGTACTATTATTATTAACATTTTTGCATCCATATTTCGAATCGAATTGCCCAAGGGGAATTATGAAAAAAATTCACATCTTTCTGAATATGGCCAATTTAACCCACAGGAGCTCGTTACGCCATGTATTGCATATCATGCTCTGAAAAAATAATTTTAAACCCCAAAGCATGAATAATTACATCAAATAAAACTGACATATATTGGTCAGTTGGTAACGGGCTTGAAGGGGGGGGGGGGAATGAGTGGTACAGATGTGACATTGAATCCACACTATCTATATACAAGCGTGCTTTAAATGTTAACTTACAGAAGAAAATAAAGTCACCTCTGTTTACAGACAAATATGGACATAAATCGGTCTAAAGGTGAATGAAAGTTATCGAACCAAAATCAATTTTACACTGTAAAATAGCTAAAACGAGATAATGTTTCTTACTGTGTGATGCAGTTTTCCGACACAAAAAGTAAAATTTGTTTATGTGTACGGTAGGCTATTGATCCAAATCAAATAATGCAAATATCTGGTCGCAAATACATCACAGTAAATCTGGAATCTCTGCACCCAGTAATCGTCCCTTCACATGAATATCCCAACAACTGTAATGTTCACTCGTGAACACACTTTAGCGTAAACATTGATAGTCTACCAATACACGAGGCAAGCTGTGTGACATCACATGGAATTTCCATTGGAATTCTTTGCTGAAAAATGACTTTGTCCGAATAAAATGTTCTATTTATTCAGAGGGACAGTTGCTCTTTTATTTTTAATTTGTATAAATATCTACTTTTAAATGTCAATGGTTATAGGACTGTGATTGCGACTATTTTTACGCGCAATATATGAAAGGTGCATCGCCTTGGTCAGAATGAACGAAATTATTTCTACTTCTTTCTCTCTGAACTATTTTCACTAAAATCTAAATTGAATCTCAAATGGGTAATGATTTAATACTGAATTTATGAAACTCGTTGAATATATATATGACGTGACGTTATGGTCTACGTTTGTATGCAGCTGAAATGCAATTTTCACTTTCTTTAAACGTGTTAAATTTCAAAGTTTGGCACTAAATCATGTAATAAATTAATTAAATCTCGTTGATTTGGTGAATAGGAAACCAGATGAACCAGTAACCCCATTATATTGGCCTCTGCTCCGCGTAAATCAATGTGTGGTTTTACTGGTTCCTTAGACTTCGTAGTCGCCTCAACAAAATTGAGTAAATTTTACAAACATTCGTTATCGGGTTTAAAAAACTCAGACATTGTATAGTATGTCATGTGACCTCAATGACAATGACTATATTTTCGCCTTGCTGGCTTGTGTCTAGATGTGATTAGACGGCTTATCCGGCAGTACTGCCTTCAAATCCAGCAGTCGTACGTTCTATCTACATTTATCGATGATCTAGTAATCATCGACAAATCAATTCAACGTAGAGCTCGTCTGAGCAAATTTTAAGGTAATGTAAAAACATCGATTAATAAGTGCACATTTGAGTACAACGAAGCAATTAACTACGTAAATATTGATGTTACACTGCTGTCTAACATCCGATTTATAGAGCGATTTTATAGAACGATTGTCTCAGCGACTGGTAGCTAATTTTTAGTTTGATTGTGTCCTTTTATGCCTTGCGCATGAGGCCTATAATGATTCATTACCGTGTACAGCGCGCTTCTGGTTGGAAACAGCGTAGACTCAAATTTGCAGCCGCATAATACGCATAACACGCATTTTAGGATCGACACTGATCGCTTGAAACAATGAAAAGAACGAATAGAGAGAACCTTCATCAGCGTGACCATCATGTGACAGCACAGCGTGACCATCATGTGACAGCACAGCGTGACCATCATGTGACAGCACAGCTGGGAGTACACTGCTCGCACTGAGTAACGGTACTGCAATTCCTACATGGTCAATGTAGCTCCTACAAATCAATAATAATAATAACAACAACAACAACAACAACAATAATAATAATAATAATAATAATAATAATAATAATAATAATAATAAAAGTAATAATAATAATAATAATAATAATAATAATAATAATAATAAAAGTAATAATGATAATAAAAGTAATAATAATAATAACAACAACAATAATAATAATAATAATAATAATATTAATAATAAAAGTAATAATGATAATAAAAGTAATAATGATAATAATAATAATAATAAAAGTAATAATAATAATAACAACAACAACAATAATAATAATAATAATAATAATAATAATAATAATAATAATAATAATAATAATAATAAAAGTAATAATAATAATAATAATAATAATAATAATAATTGGCCATTATTTATCATATTACATTGTCGTGATGTCATATAAGTTTTTACGTGACGTTATGGCCTATTTCGGTGGCAATATGCAGCTGAACCGGCTTTTTCATTTTTCTAAAAACTGTTTGACTTCCAGTGTTGTCAAAGTTATGAATCAGGTTATCTTCCTGACAATTGTATTAATTAGTATTAATTAGTATAATTTATGTAATAAGTTTGATATTTGTGCTTGCATTGAATGAAAACGCACTTCGTCATTCTCGTTCACCGTGTTAACTACACTACATGTTTCGGTTTCGAACACACATCATTTGAACTGGTCCAAACCTCACTCATAATGGAACAAAGGTCAGTCCATTTTTTCTTCCTCTACCACCATTCTCCTAATCGAAGAACAAGTTGAACGAATCTCTCTGTTTAGAGCAGTTTCCTAACCTACTGGGGTATGGAAATTTGATTGGTAGCAATCTGATTATTCTTGTACATTTCAATTTTCACTTTGACTGTCCTGGAAATCCATACATCAAAACTCCTAGATTCTATTCACATTTTCCACCTCAAACAGCCATTTAGCCAACCCTTCAATAGACATGATCACATTTTAGACCTAGACCTGATGATAATATTCTAAAGTCTTCATTCGTGTCAAACTAACTTGCATCAGATCACCTCTGCGTCATATGCCATTTCACCATATCAGTCCCTAACCCTCCATGTATGTTTGCTACTAAGAGAAACTTCCGTGTGAAAACTAGAACCCAACTAATGCATGACATCCAAGCAAACCTAACATCTTCGTTTTGTTTCGTAATGTTATGGTTTTGGTTTTTGTAAACTTGTCGTTGTATATGTTTGCATGTATTATCTAATATTGTAAAGCGCTTAGAGCTTCTAAAGATTAGGCACTGTAATAAGTCCACATTATTATTATTATTATTATTATTATTATTATTATTTCCCCGCACGAGAATACAAGCGGAACACTGATGCTTCTATTGGACATATTCCATATTAATGTCTGCTTGAGACTGGTTATCTGATCAGTTTTTTGACTGGCAGTTCTTTTACTCCAAAATTATCAACTATTCTGTGGCACATGTGCTTCTTAATTAATTTTCGGTGCCCCATTTATCGAATTTTTAAAGTTTAGGATGCACGGTGTGTTACTGAAAAGTAAAGTTAATTTGCTTTTGCATGGTTTATTTGATCAGAGATCTGCCAGAAAGATAGAAGATAACTCACGCACAATTGGAATGTTAAATAAGCTGCAAGTAGCTAAACTGGAGATAAGTTAAATACTATGCATTGAAGAGAAGTAATATTCGTGCCTCATTTCAACTACAGAAGTATGCAGCTAGTAAACTAAGACATCGAGTATTAATTATGCCTGGAAAGACATTGGTGAGATGACAACTGTTGATGTTTCCATCTTTTTACTTTAATGTTATATTAATAGTGACTGTGTACTTTTGCACATGGTATAGGAATCTCTAACCTACATGATTATGTTTGACCTTGAGCGGAAGGCAGAGAGTGAACCGGCACAAATAAGTTTGAATCTTCCCATCACCCTGTTAAAACACCGTGTAATAATTTTATCTCCATTTGTAGAGACTCATCCGAACAACCCAATGACCGTAACCGCATTTAGTGCGAGTTTTGCTTAGGTTATGCGAACCTCTCGATTCTAAAAATAACTACGCGCATACGTAACAGAGCAATGACATCAGCCGCAAGGTCTTGTTACAAATGAAATGAAGACTGTCGGTCAAGACACAGTGGGATGATTGGTCAATAGCTGTAACAATATAGCACACGGGATGACAAGTTTCCTCACCGCTCAGTATTTCTAACACAGGTAGCTTGTCCTGTTTCCCTCTCCCAATGCTAAACGTATGCTCGTACAATGAAAATCAAAGCAAAAATCTGTTGAAAATTTTGTAAATTACATTTCTTTACGACTTTGTGTACTGTTTATATCTGTATTATGTTAACGTTTATAAGTTTTTGTACTATGTTACTATTGACATGTTTGTTATTATGTTACTGCTGACATATTTATAATGTGTTACCTTTGACATATTAGCACTATGTAACCGTTGACTTGTTTGTGCTATGTTACTGTCGACATGTTTGTACTTTGTTAATGTTGACATGTTTGTACTATGTTATTGTCAATATGATTGTACTATGTTACTGTTGTCATGTTTGTACTATGTTACTGTTCACTTGTTTATACTCTGTTACCGTTGACATGTCAGCACTATTGTTACCATTGACTTGTTAGAACTATGCTACTGTTGACATGTTTGTGCTGTGGTACTGTTTACATGTTTGTACTATGTTACTGCTGACATGCTTGTACTGTTATTTCTGACATGTTTTATACTACGTGACCGTTGACTTGATTGTATTATGCTACTTTTGACATTTTTGTCATATGTTACTGTTGACATGTTTGTAATATGCTACTTTTGACGTTTGTACTATGTTACGAGAAAAAACAGCCCATTTCTTTACTTCAATGCTGAATGGCGATTTCGGCTTTATTCTTAACATGGTGTATCGTCAAGAGTAAAATCCTCTCTACTTCCGGCAACACTGGCCGTCCATTCGCATGAAATCCGACAGGTCTCGAATTTATCCAATATGTTATCAAATGTACGAGCTATGTTGAAATGTTCAGAATATTTGGATATTCTTCATTAAGTTTTACATTAGGAGGATAAAACAATGACACAAGCTCTGGAATGGAAATGCCGAGGGATGAGAAATAATAATAATAATAATAATAATAATAATAATAATAATGTGGACTTAGCACAGCGCATTATCTTTAGAAGCTCTTTGCGCTTTACAATATTAGGTAACACATGCACACATATACAACGAAAGATTACAAAAACAAACCCCATAAAATTACAAAACAAAACACATGCTGACAGTAACTAATAGTCGTTGTTTCATTTTAAAGGAAACCATGTGGATCAGTCTCGTTTTGCTGATGCAGATGCTGTTAAAAGTATTTCTCAATTGAATATAAGGTTCAAATGTTATTTTATGTGTAGTTATAAAATAATGAAAGCCGTTCAAACCAGCAGCTGCACTTCGCCCATTATATTTTTAATATTGCTGGCTGTCGCCAAGAAAAACAATATAGCTTTAAAATATGGTTAGAATGTACAACACGTTCACATTCCATATTGGAAGAGGGTGAGAGGAGGTGGCCACGCAAAGCTAAATTCGTCCCCAAGGCCAAAGCTAAATCCGCCCAAAGGGCGGACTGTTGCACACAAATAGAAATTCTAATCCTATTCTATCAATTCATTGCATCGAACCTTTTCAAACACTCCCGGTTAAAAAAGAATTTTACTTAGAATCCTTCACGTTTCAGTTACTTACAAAGAAAACCTTTCTAGAATCGATCATCATGAATCGGTTAACCGGCAATCCTTCTTCCAATCAGCTTCCTATCAGTCGGTAAAATACAATTTTTTTTGCAAATCAACCATCTGTCGGTAAAATACCAATCCTTTTGCGAATCAACCATCTGTCGGTAAAGTAGCAATCCTTCTGTCAATCAGTCATCTATCAGTCGGTAAAATACAAATCCTTCTGTGGATCAACCATCTGTCGGTAAAATAGCAATCTTTATGAGAATCAACCACCCATTGGTCGGTAAAATACAATCCTTCTGCCAATCAGCCACCTATCAGTTGGAAAAATAGCAATCCCTCTGTCAATCAACCACCTATCAGTCGGTAAAATAGCAATCCTTCTGCCAATCAACCATCTGTCAGTCGGGTAATTAGCAATCCTTCTGCGAATCAACCACGTATCAGTCGGTAAAATACAAATACTTCTGTAAATCAACCATCTGTCGGTAAAATACCAATCCTTATCCGAATCAACCATCTGTCGGTAAAATACCAATCCTTCCGCCAAACAACCACCTATCAGTCGGTAAAATATCAATCCTCCTGCTAACCAACCATTATCAGTCGGTAAAATAGCAATCCTTATGCGAATCAACCATCTATCAGTCGGTAAAATAGCAATCCTCCTGCGAATCAACCATGTATCAGTCGATAAAATACAAATCTTTCTGCGAATCAACCATCTGTCGGTAAAATAGCAATCCTTCTGCCAATCAACCATCTATCAGTCGGTGAAATAGCAATTCTGCTGCCAATCAACCATCTATCAGTCGGTAAAATACCAATCCTTCCGACAACCAACCATCTATCAGTCGGTAAAATAGCAATTCTTCTGCCAATGAACAATCTGTCAGTCGGTAAAATACCAATCCTTCCGCCAACCAACCATCTATCAGTCGGTAAAATAGCAATCCTTCTGCCAATGAACCATCTATCAGTCGGTAAAATAAAAATAATTCCTTTTTTTATTTGACCACCTATCTGTCTGTAAGATATCAATCCTTAGATTCGACCATCTCTCATCCCGTCAAACAGCAGTGAGCGATTATTAGTCGAAACATGTTAACCACAAAACCAGTTTTACGACTATGGCAATTTATGTCCGATTAAATGTTTCAGGTGCGATTATGAGTGACAGATAAAGCTTTAGATTTCTTGCAGCCAAGTAAGAAAATAAATCCAATCCATTATTTAACATGTTATATGCCAAATTGTTTATTATCTGTCTAAGACGGGGAGTAAGGAATGTTATGCGTTGGTGCTGATTGCTTTGTGGCAAGAGTAGTTAATTTTTTTTATGGTAATTCATCTGTTTTGAGGTACCTGAAATCCATAAGAGAAAGGATACATGATTGGTAAGCTGAGACACCGGGTAATTCTAAATTATTATCACATATTGGTAATGGTGGAGCATGCAAACTATTCATTAGAGCCGTTTCAGCCTACGCGAAGGTATCATCCACAGAACGATGCAGAATTAAATTACTTCATGTGCATTGTTTAACCGACCAATAAGGATTCTAAACATATATGCCTATTTGCCAATAGGGATTCCAAACTGACATGCTTATTTGCTAATGGTAATTTTATACAGACAAGCCTGTATGCAAATAGGGAGTCTGTACAGACATGACTATTTACCAATAGGGATTTTACACCGATATACATATTTGTCAGTATGTATTCTGTATAGACATGCATATTTGTCAATAGGGATTCTGTACAGACATGCCGACCCACCAATAGGGATTCTATAGAGACATGCCTTTTTACCAATAAGGACTCTATAGACATGCCTATCTATCAATAGGGACTCTCTACAGACATATCTGCCAATAGAGATTCTAAATAGACATACATATCTGCCAATTAGGATTCTATACAAACATGCCTATTTACCAATAACGATTCTATACAGACATGCCTTTTTACCAATAAGGACTCTATAGACATGCCTATCTATCAATAGGGACTCTCTACAGACATATCTGCCAATAGAGATTCTAAATAGACATACATATCTGCCAATAAGAATTTTATACAGACATGCCTATTTACCAATAGGAATTCTATAGAGACATGCCGACCCACCAACAGGGATTCTATAAAGACATTCCAACCCACTAATAGAGATTCTATACAGACATGCCTATTTACCAATAAGGATTCTATACACACATGCCAATCTACAATAGGGATTATATACAGATTTGCCAGTTCTGTGAGTAAAAGCATTTCGAGGTAAATGCAGGTACTCTTGTATATGAGATTATTCGGGTTCTCCTTATTGTGAGACTTCTTGTCTCAGTCACTTGATGCTTGTCGTTTCTTGTTATTGCAGAAGTTAAGTGTTTTACGACCGATACTAGTTTTTCTAATGTGATCAGCCAAAGAGACTTGGAGTTGTTTGCAACAAGAATAATTTACCTGACTGATGGACTTTACACAAAAATCGTGTTGTTTTTTTTTTTTTTACCTGTACCACGAAGGCAAGAAACTCTTTATTGACTGTAAAGATGTCCTGAGCGGTTGCGGTGCTATTTTATTATATACTCGTAAGACAGGTCCCAGCTCTGAACAGCTCTGATTCTGCCACGTGGCTGCCAGTGTTTGTTCTATCTCATTTTCTTGTCATCAGCAAGTGGGGTTTTCAACCCAGTCAATTTTCTTGTTATCAGCAAGTGGGGTTTTCAACCCAGTCAAATTTCTTGTTATCAGCAAGTGGGGTTTTCAACCCAGTCAAATTTCTTGTTATCAGCAAGTGGGGTTTTCAACCCAGTCAAATTTCTTGTTATCAGCAAGTGGGGTTTTCAACCCAGTCAAATTTCTTGTTATCAGCAAGTGGGGTTTTCAGCCGAGTCAAATTTCTTGTTATGAGCAAGTGGGGTTTTCAACCCAGTCAAATTTCTTGTTATCAGCAAGTGGGGTTTTCAACCCAGTCAAATTGAACTGCTTTTAGACTGCCAGCAAACTGTCCAGCTACAAAGCACATATCTGAGTTTCTCTGTGCTTGCAAGCTAACCTTTAAATAATAATAATAATAATAATAATAATAATAATAATAATAATGCCTTTATTTAAAGAGGGTGACACAATTAGTTGCATGGAATTAATTCTGATTGTGGCCCTTGCTTCCATTGATAATAAGCTACATTTTATACACAGAAATAATAAACAGAAAATTTAACACACACACATAACAAAGCATTGATAATAAGCATATTTTCATATGATAAACAGAAAACAGTGAAATTGCTTCAACTTGGTACATTGTATATGTACAGTACAATAGTAAATTTTGGATTTTTATACTGTATTTAGGCTTACTAGACTGTAGGTCTATATTTTGTACCAAATGAGACTTGATAACTGTTGTTTTAATGTGTGTGACTGACAATCACTCTAAACAAGTGGACTGAACAGTCGTGTAAGCTTTTTGCAAGAAAATATATTGAATTTCAACTTGAAGATACACTAGGTGATATAATCAAGATTCCAAGATACACTATGTGATATAATCAAGATACACTATGTGACATAATCAAGATACACTATGTGACATAATCAAGATACACTATGTGATATAATCAAGATACACTATGTGACATAATCAAGATACACTATGTGATATAATCAAGATACACTATGTGACATAATCAAGATACACTATGCGATATAATCAAGATACACTATGCGATATAATCAAGATACACTATGTGATATAATCAGGATACAATATGCGATATAATCAAGGTACACTATGTGATATAATCAAGATTCCAAGATACACTATGTGATATAATCAAGATTCCAAGATACACTATGTGATATAATCAAGATTCCAAGATACACTATGTGATATAATCAAGATTCCAAGATACACTATGTGATATAATCAAGATTCCAAGATACACTATGTGATATAATCAAGATTCCAAGATACACTATGCGATATAATCAAGATTCCAAGATACACTGTGACATAATCAAGATACACTATGTGATATAATCAAGATACACTATGTGATATAATCAAGATTCCAAGATACACTATGTGATATAATCAAGATTCCAAGATACACTATGTGATATAATCAAGAGTCCAAGATACACTATGTGATATAATCAAGATTCCAAGATACACTGTGACATAATCAAGATACACTATGTGATATAATCAAGATACACTATGCGATATAATCAAGATACACTATGTGATATAATCAAGATTCCAAGATGAAGAAATAATATTAATACTATATTATTCTTTGTATTCAGCATTGTCATCATCATTAACTCTTATATCATTGTCATCATCATTAACTCTTATATTATTGTCATCATCATTAACTCTTATATCATTGTCATCATCATTAACTCATATATCATTGTCATCATCATTAACTCTTATATCATTGTCATCATCATTAACTCTTATATCATTGTCATCATCATTAACTCATATATCACTGTCATCATCATTAACTCTTATATCATTGTCATCATCATTAACTCATTATATCATTGTCATTATCATTAACTCGTTATATCATTGTCATTATCATTAACACATTATATCACATACACCTGCTTCAGAGTTTTGATATATAGTTTTATGTCATGGTCACTTCTAACTTTTCGGTCCAGTCTCACTTCAAGATCAACCATTAACATGATCAGTAAATGGTAATAATATATGGCTAAATGTATATTATAAGTAATATCGATAGAGAATATGGGCATTATAATATAAACTTTTAAATGATCACTAACAGGAACTTTTATAAACGCATTTTTTTTTCTTCACAAATATTATAAAAGTTGACACAAATCTTGATCAGCCATAGTTGATAAGCCTTAACTGTACTCTTTAATCGTCAACTGAATTATTAATGGCAGGTGGTTAAATAATTTCGTTCTTCAATAGTTTTCCATCTGCATACCATCTTTGTAATGTCTACATTAAAAAAGTTATGACGATTGAATTTCATAGTCATATATGATTTTGTAAAGTTCATTAAATCTAATAATTTGATTCATGACAAGAAAAAAATTGAGAAGACAGAAAATAGTTCACAAGAATTACAAAGATATTGTATTGGAATAATAAGGACAGGAGAAAAGAAATTGATTCCATTGCTGTCTTTCTTTTGATGTATGTTTCATCACCATGTTGACTTCCAGATTTGTAAACTGGTATTTGATAAGCCCTTAGAATGACAAGCCAGCATCTTCAATCAGATAAAACAAACCAACATGTAACCTGTATGAACAATTAGCAACTTTTTATGCTTTAAGTTTGGGTCTACATGAAGTGTTACAGACCTAAAATATGTAACAGAAAGAAGAGAAACCATTACGTTTAGTAAATTCAATAAATAAATTTATTTCTTTAAGTTACAAAGTGAAAATTTAAGGGGAACGTATAATATTTTGAAATAAATCCCAAATAATCTTAAATGCTCTATCACAAGTCTAAACACAGAGAATCTTCCGAATGAATTAAAATAATCTTGAATGTGCTGATGTAATGGTCTTCATGTATCACACTCCCCAATGTCTTTAAATGAATTTACAATAATCCCAAGTCCAGAAAGTCAAGGAGCACTTTGTAATTTCAACTAATTATTTAAATAAATTCTCTCAAAATATGTCTGAACACAACTATAATCTCTGATCTGTGATTCTCAAAGACTGATATTAGAAACAGGAATGACGGCTTTGTTTACAAAACGTATATGTACTGTTTCACTTGACCTAGGACCCAGTAGAGTTTCCCAGTAAAAACAGCAGGTCTTGATCTCAAATCAAAGTAAACAGTTTCTACAAAAATGACAAAAGACAGCTGGGACAAAACTCTACTCTCAAGTACGGATAAAGGTCAGGCACATACTATAAATTAAATATACATAACAAAATAAACAATTAACAAGCTACAACTTGAAGATCCTGAAACTCTTCACTGAAAGTAATAATTACAAAAGAGTTATCAGACTGTGGCATTATTGTTCTTTATTCTTATGAAGTATCTAGCTATGAAAGTCAGGAAAGAAAATGACCATTATTTGAATTATGTAAAGAGTTGGCAGAAAGGGTACAAGAACTCAGTTGTTTGAAGATCTGTGATCTGAATATTGCTCAGATGTATGCAATAAATGGAATTAAGATTATTTTGGAAAGTATCCATCAAGCGGAGAGAAACAAGAACAGACACAGGAAATGCTGTTTGGGATATACTTGATCTTCTGTTTCAAAATATTCGTTTTGAATATAAACATGAGTGTGCAAATGAAGCAGGAATACATATTGTCACCAAATTGCAGAATTATAACATAATGTTGAAACATACGATGATATATCTCTAATAGTTCGTATCTCAATAAAGAAAAGCCACCATGTTCCCATCAAAGGTTTCTTTCCTAAAGGATGTTTTCTGCCTGGTAAGCGTTTCCTTGCAAGAAATCTTGTGAAATCTTGAAAACTCGTACTGCATTATGTGTTCCGTTCATCTTGTCGGGATGAACAAGATCTTCAAGAAGAATGCAGAATTCACGGTTCCTTTTGTTTTGAATATTTTCAAGAGGAGAAATATTGGCTTGTTTACCCTTCAGCCGTGTATCACTATAAAACAACGAGAGAACGTTGCCTCACACGTTCCTTTACTATTCTAGTGTTTTTTGAACAAACAATAAAGAATCAAGACAGCCTCAGGTGTCGATCATTAGATGATTTATACACCTCAAAACCAGCCTCTTTATATTACCATTTTGAGTCAGAATTGAACAAAACAAAAATTACAATGATCTAAGATATATCACTTGTTTATCAACTGCTATGCCTTAACATCAACTGCTATGCCTTAACATCAGCTGCTATGAAAAGCCACAGTCTGCGAAATGAACACCGAAGTCTCAAGAAAGCAGCTGATCCAAAACGTTGTCAGTTTCAAAAAGGATTAATTTATCACATAGTCGGTACACTTTGCCTACAGTGTGTGCAGTTTCATATTTTTGACATTATCCATGTGAACATTATCACTTTATGTGATTCTGATTGGTCCAAATAAGCCCGTGAAATTATTGTGCAGTATTTTCTTTACTGATTGGCTGCGATCGTGGGAAAACTTTTTTAACCCCGCCTTCAGGAATTTTTTGTTTTCATTGAACATTTTTTGGCCGCCATTTTTTGAATCGACTCGCGAAAGCGAATTGGGAAAAAATGGTCTCGTCTGTTTCAATATTGCCAATTTACCCCCACAGGGATTTGTTATGCCGTGTATAACATGTCATAACATGAAAAATGGCAAAACCCCCAAGATAAGAACAATAACAACAAGTAAAACTACCGGTATTACTTAGATGATAACGAGGGTGGGGGTGGGGATGCATAGGCGGTATATCTGTAGCATGGAATCCACCCTATATACAAGCTTGGTTTAAATGAAGTAAGTAAACTCACCTTTGTTCACAGAAGAATGTAGACATAAACTGGTCTCCCCAACTTTATCCAACCACAGCATATTTACGTGGTAAATATGTGATGGAAGTCCGACTCAGAGAGTTGTTTTCGTCTTCTGTACAATCTAATGTTCCAAATCAAATACTGCAAATTTCCGGTCACAAATACATTAAGTAAACATGTGTATTTCTGCATCCAGTAATCTTCTTTTCTCAAAAATATTGCAACAATGTAATGTTTAGTTGTGGAATTTCAACGTAAACACTGTTACTGTGTTGTGTTGGCCAACTCAAACCGGTATTGTGCACCATATCAAACAATGTGACATCACACGCTTTGGACATTTTGTGTTGACAAATGTTTTGTTTTTTGTAGAATGTTATGTTCATTTGGATGGGCGCTTATTCTATGATTTATAGTTATCAAAAATATATAATATACTTTTACTATATCAACTTTGTTTGGGACTATTTTTTAAGCACAACAAATGAACGGTACAACGTCTGTCAGAATGAACGAAATTATTCGTTCTTCTATCTATCTAAATAATTTCCCCTGAAATAAAACTATGTGATAAAAAGAATCTCAAATGGGTAATGATTTAATATTAAATTTATGAAACTCGTTAAATAATGTCCAGCTTTTGCTCACCAAGGCTCGCAAAAGCTGGATATTATTCAACTCGTTTCATAAATTCAATAATAAATCGTTACCCATTTGAGATCCTCTATATCCACTATGCTATGTAAGAGCACGTGACATCGCATGTACTGAACATTTGGTTAGTCTCAGAAACAGCCATCTTGTATTTTTCATGGCAAAGTCACGAGCAGATCATCGCAAGAAATATGACTTAAATCTGGAGAAAGAGAACAAATCAACTATGCACTCTGCCCATCACAACCAAAGGCAGTAAAGAAATATCTGAAGATGTATTATTTTGGCATATTCCACTATGTGAAGAAGAATATTGAGTATGCAAAGAATTACCACAAGTAAAAAACATGGGAATGAGTGCTACAAAAGATGACCTCAGACGAAGAGTGTGGTTTTGCAAGTTTTGAGAAGCAATCCGCGTAGGGCTTGAAATACAACTGAACTTGATATACGTCATTACACTTCTTAACAGAAGTTTCAGGCAGACCCTGTGCCAAGTTTTTTAAAATATTTTTCTTACTGATTGTGCACCTTCATTTCCATATAATAGTACATTATTTCTCAGTGAATATGATTCTAAATTTCCGATTCTATTCTCAGGATTAACGATCTTATGAAACAAAATCTTATTCTATACCGGAAGTTCCAGATCATCCGCTCCTCGTTTACTAGCCATAGTCTACACTTTGGAACTAAGTTCTAGGTAACAAACCATCAGAGATTTAAGACCCTGATGTATATCTTTCAAGGCCGGACAAATATCAGCATCTATGTGTGGGTTTGGGAATTTAGGGGTCACATAAACTTGTCCAGATTCGCCCACAGAGAAGGTATATTGCCTCGTTAAATATTTCCCTTCCCATGCACCGGAATGACGTCAACTGACACCAAAACAATATGTAAAATACACGGCTCCAACATGATTCTTAAAGTTAGACTAAAATAATTTTCTTTTCTAACAGAGATAGAAGGTTTTAGTTTAATCTTGGAAGGTAGCACAAACGAGCCAGTTCTCGCTCTCCAGACTTCAGTAATGATCCCCATCTTTTGAATAATTTCCACAGCTCACACAAACACGTTAATACTTAAATTCCAATACAGAGACAGAGGAACTGGAAAGCATCCAAAATTTCTGGTGTTTTTCTCATTAAGAACAACATTTCAGGGGAGAACACTGTATAGGAAAGAGCGTGTGATGTATTGTTTTCTTATTTGAACACCTGAACAATATTGTAATGGATTTGTATTGATGAACATTTTATCGCCGTTCTCGTAGCCATACTCTTAGACAACAAATGGCATTGTCTTCAGGCGTGGTATCAAATTTCAGCTGGTTTTAAACAAAATATTTTTACTTATAAGACCTATTCCTGAGTTCGTTCCATTGTTCTTACATTGTTCTTTCTCACATCAGCCGTACGCAAGAAATTGCACGTATTGCCTGAATAAGAACGTTATTATTTTGGGGTGTAATTTATGTTCTTAATTTAGTACCTGATCATTTTAAAATAGTGATCATACACATGTAGATGTGTACAGAATAGTGATCATACACATTTAGATGTGTAAGGAATAGTGATCACACACATTTTGCTGTGTACAGAATAGTGATTATACATATTTTCTGTGTAAAGAATAGTGATCATAGATAGTTTGATGTGTACAGAATAGACATCATACACATTTGATACGTACAGAATAGTGATCATACACATTTTAATGAGTACAGAAAAGTAATCGTGCACATTTAGATGTGTGCAGAATAGTGATCATACATATTTTGCTGTGTAAAGAATAGTGATCATACATATTTTGCTGTGTAAAGAATAGTGATCATACATATTTCTCTGAGTAAAGATAGCGATCATACATATTTGTCTGTGTAAAGAATAGTGATCATACATATTTTACTTTGCAAAAAGAATAGTGATCATACACACTTAGATGTGTACGAAATAGTGATCATACACATTTAGATGTGTACAGAATAGTGACCATGCATATTTAGATGTGTACAGAAAAGTGATCAGACACATTTTCAAGTATGTAAATGTATGCCACTGCACCGTGAGTTCTCGTGATATAACTATTCCCTCGTGCCCAGTAAACATTTTCAGGCAGCAAATTATGTGTGCCCCCAATATTACTGATAACCATTCATGCTCCATGTGCTGGTTATTATACGTTTTCAAGCTGAAAATCCTACATACCCTCTGTACTGATAATGATGCATTTTTACACTGTAAGCCATATATACCCCCAGTTCTGGTACTTTACAAGCTTCCACACAGCTAGTCCTATAGGCTCCCCCCCCCCCTGCCCGTACTGGTAATTATTCGTTTTCATAAAGCAATATTGTCATGCCCCTGTGCAGGTCATTATACGTTTCCACAAGCAAACTTATCACATTCCTGTGCTGGTAATTATACATTTTCACGCGGCATGTTGTGCCCCATGTGTTGGTAATTATACGTTTTCAAACAGCAAACAAATGTCCCTGTGCGGGAATTACACATTTTCACACAGAAATCCTTACATGACCCATGTGCTGATAATTATACGCTTTCATATAGCACACGTAATGCCCCATGTTCTGGTAATTAAACATTTTCAAACAACACACCTGCCATGCCACATGTGCTGGTAATTATACTTTTTCACACAGCAAACCTTTCACGCACCATGTGCTGGTAATTTTGCCCACTGTACTTGTAATTATATATTGTCGAAGAGCAAAAGCCCTTAAAGCTCAATGTACATTTAATTATACGTTTTCACACAGCAAACCTTTAAAGCCTGTACCGGTAATTATAAATTTTCGCACAGCAAAAACCCTTAAAGCCCACTGTACTGGTAATTATATTAGAGAAATGATTTTGATATTTATTTTTTACTTCATTAAAGAGATGATGTATTGCAGCAGTTAATTTGTTTGCTGTTGTTTAAATCGAAGATGGATGTAGTCCAGGTGTATACTGTGCATCAATTTGTCTGATTTACATGCAATTTGCATAGGTGATACAAAAAAGATCACCTGCCAATCTTGCTTTGATTAGATGCTGTTCTCTCCATGGCTGTATCCAAGAGCTTCGTGCAAGGCTTAATGAGTTTAAACTTGTTTACATCGCCCACATCGAGTCTTGTGCCTCCGATATTCGAACAACATTTGAAATCTGCTATATCCTTTTAAAAGAACGGCGTACCAGTCTATCGGTATTTTAATAACGTTCATTCTGTGGAATTATAATGACACTGGATTTCGTTTTCCACTTGTTTTTCAAAGTGTTGCGTGATCTAATATTTTATTCACAATTTTAACATGGAATTCTAATAACATATGCTTACCATATTTTTGGGGAATGCTTCCATGCCAGGTTTAGTTCAACTGAGTTCAGATACGTCAACGATCTCTTACAACTGAGTCGATTTCAAGCTGTGTTGGGAAACAGTTACGACAGTATTCTGCCATGCAATTTACCAAGGACTTTTTACACGAGCTTACGAATAAGAACAGTCGTCAAGGAAACTGCACGAAACTGTCACTACGTTGTGATTGGTAAAATACGACGACCGACCATGGACTTTCTAAAGAAAAATCACATTCTACCAAAGGATGATTTTATGTGTTGTTGTTTTACTGAATAGTTTTCTTTCTTCAACGTCTCTCATTCGAATCGATTTATTTTCACAGATGATACATATCATTCAAAACCTAACGTGAAAAACATAAACCGATTTAATTTCCAACTGCAAACAACTCGAGAAAATCCATCTTATATACATAAAACCACTACTACAGAGATTCATCTATGAAATTCCAGAGTGTTCGGGGATGCAAATATAGTCATCGATAGATACTTGTTGATGGAAACTAGCTGTGTCTGTCGACTCGCAGAATATGCTGTTATTCATTAAGTGCATTTTTGGGCTATTCAAAACGAATACGTTTCTGCTGAACAGCGTCTTTCATGATATTTATAACTTACAGGATACGTGGAGTTTTTTGTAAATGGGACCGGTACGTTATCAATGGTAAATGGACTATTTCAAAATTCGCTTATGCTAATGACACGACTAAAATAACTCCACTACTGTAAGAAGTTTATAGATTTGTATAACCTTGTCAAGTTAACTTGCATAATTTGATGAAAGACGGGCAAAATAAGATTATTTTTTGAAAATTTGATTCTTGAGGACAACATTGACGTGTTTCAGCTGCTGTGTGATTATGGCATGTCAACAAGGCATTCTCAATACACCTAAAGTGAGAAGGATAGCGACTGCAAAAATAAAAAGAATATCCAAGTATGCAGGTGTTATTATTTTGCCACTTTAATCAGACAACTTTAGTTTTTCCTTAGGCCTGGTGCCTTAAACGTTAATTTTATAATACGGTTACGACAGATGCTTCTTAGTAATATCAAATTCCGTTTAGCCTATAACTCTTATCTAAACAGACAATGCTAATTGTAATTTATCATGATAACTGTGTGTCAGTTTCTAAATTGTTCATCGATTACAGTATTTAAGAAGTTATTTATTGCAACTGATACAAGGAGAGGCTTGGAATACTCCAATAATTTTAACTGATAGAGGTTGAAAACAATGAGTGCCACAAACACAAATGCTGTATCGAAGTCAGTCAGAAGCTTGATGAAACAGAAAAGGAGAGTGGATGGAGTCTTCGTGGCATTTGAGGTAAATTTAAAACTTTCAAAATTATTTTAGAAAATTTATTTCGTTCATTTGAGTTTTAATATCATGGAATTATTTGGGTACATTTTTTTTTCTTGTACTAAGCTAATTTATTTGTCCATAAATTGTATCGTGCTAATTTTATATTCTATCTCATGGGTAATTCCTGGCAATGAAATGATGGTGAGACCGAGGAACATGAGAAATGTCGTCTATGTGACTTTGATTTGATTACCTTCATGCTAGTATAAGTAATTTGAATCGCAAATTGTATATAAACCAACACTAATGGAAAGTAAAAGAATAGACTTTTTTAAGAAAATGAATGAAAGACAGATCAAAGGAAAAAATGAATCTAAGAAAGATAAATTGGAGAATTTCGAAATATATGCATTTACACACGAATAAGAATGAATAATATACTGAAGGACGTAAGCATTTCGCATAGCGGACGTTATAATTATACTGAAATGGAAAAAAAAAAATGCAAATTACGACAATGAAGAGGTTTCTATTGAATGGGGAATTTATTTACTGTTTTGACCGAACAATAAAACGATATTTTATAAGCCGATAGATCTCAAATCTCCATAAATTAAATGACATAAAAACTGTAAAACAAATATTTATTTGTTTTATCTACCAAATCTAGTTAATATTTTATCTTTGTTATAAGACACAGTTGAAAGAGTATAAGACATAGTTCACAGAGTATAAGACATAGTTGACAGAGTACAAGACATAGTTGACAGAGTATTAGACAGTTGACAGAGTATAAGACAGTTGACAGAGTATAAGACATAATTCACAGAGTATAAGACATAGTTCACAGAGTATAAGACATAATTGACAGAGTATAAGACATAAGTCACAGAGTATAAGACATAGTTCACAGAGTATAAGACATAATTCACAGAGTATAAGACATAATTCACAGAGTATAAGACAGTTCACAGAGTATAAGACATAGTTCACAGAGTATAAGACATAATTGACAGAGTATAAGACATAAGTCACAGAGTATAAGACATAGTTCACAGAGTATAAGACATAATTCACAGAGTATAAGACATAGTTCACAGAGTATAAAACATAATTCACAGAGTATAAGACATAATTGACAGAGTATAAGACATAGTTCACAGAGTATAAGACATAATTCACAGAGTATAAGACATAGTTCACAGAGTATAAGACATAATTCCAGAGTATAAGACATAGTTCACAGAGTATAAGACATAGTTCACAGAGTATAAGACATAATTCACAGAGTATAAGACATAGTTCACAGAGTATAAGACAGTTCACCGAATATAGGACATAGTTTACAGTGTATAACCCAGTTCAGCGAAAGCATCACACTGTGTACACTCCATTTTTTTTTTTTAGTTTTTTCCGAGAGCAATGCTCTAGTGCACACCAGGTCTTGTGGGTAAATGACATCAGTTCTATTTATAGAAACAAGGTGAATTCGTAACCAACCTGCTAGAAACGTTTAATATAGTGTTCGAATTCTCTGAGATAGTTTGCCAGTCATGAAATAGATATTTTGTTTTTGTTCGAACTCTCTCTGCTTTAGGGTCTAGCATCCATTCCACAGATATTTTGTTTTTTAATCATAGGAACATTTTCATTGTCCATGGTGGATGGTTAACATAACAGAATCTTGAAAGATGTAATAGATCTTGCATATTGTCGTACCCAAACAAATCTGTCAAACTACGAACAATACAGGGGATGCAACAAGAAAGGAAGATACGTGTGTATGCAGTAGTTACTTCCCTTGATGTCTTGATCTGCTTTCGCGGTACATATATGGGAATTGTATCAAATATTCCTGTCTTTCGATGTACGTGTCATAAATAGCACGAAGTACATGGGTTCGAAGTAACTGTTTAGATGGGGAGGGGGTGTGCAAAGCCAAAATCAACCAGTTCCCTCTCTGTTGAGAGAGAGAGAGAGAGAGAGAGAGAGAGAGAGAGAGAGAGAGAGAGAGGAATAATTGTTGAAGAAAGACAACTAGAGCAACAGATGAGTTCAAGGCAGTGAATGCTGTACGTCCATGCTCTTCCTCATATCGCTGATAATTTCTGATCTCAAGACACACATACACACACACGCACGCGCGCGTGCGCAAGTACACACGCGCGCGCACCCTAGATCGAGATAGACATAGCGACTAGTCTTGGATCATGACAATGTTCCCACGTCATTATTCATTTAAGCAATACATTTGCTTTTTTACGGGCGATTGTCAGTCAGTTATCGAACTTAGGCTGCTAATTGCTGACCTACAACGGGGGCTGTTAGAATAAGACGTACCGAGTCAGGCGTTACGTCAGAAACCACCGTGGTTTGAATATATGGCCACAATAGTGTGAAGACATTTGTGTACGTGTTCTCTTGTACATTTATTGTTTATATCGTTTACATTTTATTTTTTATTTATATTTATAATTTTTTATTTTGTGTGTGCCAGACTAAATTTGGCTGAGAAGTCTAAGGCACTGACATCTTACTTCTGTATGTGTGAATTTGTGTCTCGGCTCCGCCATCGTGGGTATGTGGAAAAACTTGCCAGTAGCTTTGCATTGGTCGGTGGTTATTCCTTGGGATTTCCCCATTTCTTCTTCCACCAACATATACTGGCCGCCATGAATAGCCTATCATGTGTTGCAAAATGGTGATAAACCTACAGAGAATAAATTTATAATATTGTGCACTTTTTTCATTCTTTAATGAAGTTTTACAAACTATTAAACACAAATGATTGTTTGTTCCAGTGGCAGTTTCTTAAATATTTTTACCTTTAAAAAATAAAAACGAAGGACAGAAAGTCGCAGGACAAAAAGTTACAGGACAAAACGTCACATAGTCAAAGACAGAAAATCACAGACAAAAAGCCACATTTACAATTTTCACTATTATGAGTAATGGCATTTTGAATTCAGAAAAAGCACCGGTGACCTAAATGGTTAAAACGTCTGCCTCGGATGAGGGAGGTCGCGGGTTCGAACCCCGGCCGAGTCATACCAAAGACTTATAAAAAATATGGTACTAACAGCTGCATCGCTAGGCGCACATCATCAAGAGGTTAGTGTTAGGACTGGACTAGTCGGCCTGGTGTCAGGATAATGTGACTGTGTGGGACATATGCTACATGTCTGCGGCATGATGCCCCATTGCTAGACATCAATATAAACTGCCACACTGCAAACATTGTAGCGATATGACCAAAATTGTTAAAGGTTCGTAAAAATTCAAATCACACACATACACACCACACACATACACACACCAAAATGGAAAGTGTCGCAAGTAACAATGGTAGGTTTAACCTCTTCCTTGAACGTAACCTATATACAAGACATGCTCTAGAGGCCCGGGATTGATCAGTGGTCGAAGGCTTGCCCGTAGCTTCCCATGGGTCGGTGGTTCTTATCGGGGGTTTTGCCAGGTTCTTCCTTTCATTCAGATTTAAGATGGTTCTATAACATGCTTATAACCAAACCATGTAAAGTTAAGCCATTTAGCTCAAAAAATACAAAACTAAAAAAGTTTCATTTTACTTACTTGTTTAGAAAGTAATTTGAGAATCAAACCAAAAGTTTACTTGTATTTACCTTCCCTGTCAAAATAGATGCCTTAAATAAACCTCAGTGATTTCAGTGTTGTATTTTCATTTGAAAAATTTACCCGTAAGAATACAGTTTGCACAATCATTTCCCTTTCCGTCTGAAGCCATCAGTTTATTGTAATGATATATATATATATATATATAATATGTGACTTTATGCCCTTTAACCTTTTTGTCCTACATGTCAACAGATACTGTGATAATTCAACATGTTCACTGTTTGTCCCACGACTTCTGCCCTATGTGTAATTGTGACTTTTTGCCTTATGCGTACGTGCGACTGTTTGCTTATATGTATTTCAGACTTTTTGCCCTGTGTGTATTTGTGGCTTTTCGCCCAATGCGTATTTGTGACCTTTATCCCTGTGCGTATTATTGACTTTTTGCCCTGTGTGCATTTGTGGCTTTTGCCCTATGCGTATTTTTGTTCTATGCGTTTTTGTGACTTTTTGCCCTTCGTGTATTTGTGACTCTTTGTCCAGTGACTTTCTGACTGTTTACCTCATTAATGACCATAATGTAATGTAGGTACTAACTGCCGTTGGAATTAATACAATGGATAGTGCTACTGTGTTATTTTGAGGCCATATGACCAATATAGTCGGTGTAAAGACCAAAGTGGGAATATTGATAGGGGCCCCATGTGGCCGAGTGGTCTAAAACTCTCGCCGTTTCAGACCACTGCCATCTCGTCTCTGTCCGCCTGGTTTCGAGTCTCGGGCTCAATCATTCTTGTATGTGAGAAACCTTGCCAGTAGCTTTGAAATGGTGTTGAACCTACAGTAACAACAACAACAACAACAACAACAACAACAACAATAATAATAATAATAATAATAATAATAATAATAGTGTGTATGATAATTTGATATTACAGCTGGCCTCCGCTTCACATTCCATTTACGGGAAAATATAATACATCTAATGTTTTATGTATGAATCTTCGATTAGGTTCCAAAACACATCAGAAAAGAATCTGCAGATGCAGAAAGTTAGTACAAAGCTTGTCTGGGACGAGGCTGAAATATCACTTTGTGTTTCTTAAGATCGATTTCCAATCTAACATAAAGCCAAAAGGTGGCACACGAGACTTTCCAGCTCTGGGGGCAAAGCTAAAGTGCTGTCGAGAAAGGGCGAGAAGTTTTGATGTCTGTGCACGGTTGGTTTAAAGAGCTTTAGGTAAAATGTAGCGTTTGACACCGATAATCTCCTTAATGCATATGATGCGTATGGCTGATACTTTAGCAACGAAGGGATATGGCTAACCATCGGGGCCATACTGTGGAGACTGCGCGATATCGAGAGTCAGTTAGATAAAATTTTCAATCATATGACCTCTGTAATGCGCGAAATCATCCTGAGCTCTCCATGATGCGCAATCCAGTTTTCAATTAATCGAAATAGAAACGTACACTTCGTGTTATCGAACTACTTGCCAAACCGAGAAACATAATGACAAAAACAAAAAGATGAATGTGTATTCTCGAAGCTTAATATAGGTGAAAGCGAGAGCATGAAATCAGAAGTTTTAATATCACATAATTTCTGTACTGATAACTTACAGGGCCGGATCAGGTCAAGTATTGGAAGTGTTCGCAATATTTCAAACGGGCCCTGACTTTCCTCGGAAAAAAAGTGTACATTCAACGAAATAATCGTGCACAAGAATGAAACGACGGTCAAATTTCAAGTGACAAGTCGGTGTACTTTTGTATGTGTGTGTGCGGATTTTGTTGGTTTTTTGGTTTTTTTTTTTTCCTTTAGCCTGCAGGGGTCCTGAAACCCCGAACTCCTCCCTCCGGCCCTGAACTTATTCTAGAAACGATTAACGAGAGAGGGAGAGAGAAAGAGAGATGGGGGAGTGAGTGACTTCGTCCATTTAAAAGAAAGTTCCTGATTTGCTGTCTCAAACTCACGTATTCGATCCTCGAGAACGCGCATTACTGTTATTTCTAATATGAGATCATGTAATTTGAATTACTTTCGGATTGGCTCTCTCTAGTACGTGTCTTGTTTGCTTTAAACACATGCAATCATTTGTCTCAAATACATAACTGTGTTTTTCAAAGACTTTTCCATTTGGGTCTATTAATATCGTATATTCGAGCTTCAAATACAAGTAGCCGAACATTGAGAACTCGAAATGTTTACAATTTATGACCCAGCTGGCTTGCCAGGTAGAATGGTTACACGAAATGGGTGTTTCGATTTCTCGAAGTTGAGAACTTGATCGCAGTTAAATTTGTGAGCTCGATTGCTCGAGCTATGGGGACCATGTTATTGAAAGGTATCATCCCATTGGACTCTCTCGGGTATTCGAATCTCGAGATCGTGAAGCGTTACCACAGTATGACTCTGAAGGTTTGCCATAGAGACGAGGCTGGTGATAGGTGGAGAAAATAGTTTCCAGTGGCCCATGTATTACCTTACTGACCCCCCCAAAAAATTAGGAATAAATAGCAAAGCCAGCTTTAGATGTTCATACATTCCTGATAATTAAAGTCTTGTTCTCAGATGCATTATCATCAGCATTGTAATACATCTTTTAATGGCAGTCTCGTCAGAGATTACTCTGTTGCTGGCAATTTGCCAGCAAAGTAAGCTCGTACTTGTTGCTTGATCTGGTGTGATTAAATATAGCTTTATGTAAACCCCGACAGGTTTTATTGTCATTTGATCATGCGATTGCGTACTGAAAGACATTCATTGTACTAGAGTTTCATGTTTAATTTGAAAGAAAATATGTAATTTCTACCATAGAGGGGTGTGTGTGTGTGTGTGTGTGTGTGTGTGTGTGTGAGAGAGAGAGAGAGAGAGAGAGAGAGAGAGAGAGATTTGGGGATTATGAATATGTACGCTTGATGCAAAAAGTTTAACTGCATACTAGTAAAAGTTCTCCTTTGCAAAATCATTTATCTTATTCCTCACGGTCGCGGTATTCACAATTTTACATACCTCATTATCCCAGTTCTCTCTCTCTCTCTCTCTCTCTCTCTCTCAGCAGTACGTATGCGTGTAAATGACAAGATCAACCGGGTCAGACCCGGGAGACTGGAGTGATTGGAAATCAATGTATTGCATCTTCTGCCTCAATGTCGTCAGCTAATTTAGATGGCGCTGTAGTCACTGTGGAAAAGGAGCAGACGACATTCTGGTTGAAAACGGATGTGTTATTAGAAAATAAATGTTATTTTGGAGTAGAATTGACTTTGCCAAATGAGTGACGGAAAGTATTCGATTCTGGAATTTACACGTAGCCAAGAAGAAAATGGCAGTTGTTTGTAAGCTTGTAAATTTGAGTTTCTTTCGATGTAAAGAGGGTTGTCTCCGACTATTATTCGAGATCATGTATCCTTAACGTGCTGGGACGTCGTGAAGATATTAATTGATTCCTTTTATACTAGCATTGCTTCGATTCAGAATGTCGCCAGCTAAGTTATTTCTAAGTACGTAAACACATAGATTCAGTTTCGATTGAAATTTTCGTGACGTTCTTTTATTAGGGGATATATTTTGATTCAATATTGATGAGTTCTGACGATTCAACACAGACTATATAATAACTGAATTTTCAGGTAAGATTTCTGGGAATTTGGCTGATAATTGTTTGGTTTTTTTTAGGAGAATTCGTTTCAAAAAGAATTATTTTATAAAACGATACAATGTCTTGGTATCTAATTCCAAACAAGCTTTCTTCATTTAATTTTTTGGCAAATCCTAACAAATCTTGCTACATGCATGTTACGGACAGCCTATCAGTCTTATACATCGGACATCTTCGTAAATTAATGAATGGTTTTCAGATGTGTTGAAATGCAATATTTTTTACTGATGGCAACAGCGCCACATTATTCTTTCAAAAAATTAAGGTGATTTACACTGCTTATATTTTTTAATTAATGAAAAAAAATTGTTACTATACCGAAGAATTGTTTTCCTAAGCGAATAGAATATATCCTTCAGAGAGTTTTGCGTTAATTAATCAAGCAGCAATAAATTGTGTATTGGGTTGTACTTGTATCAAGAGCACGTAAGTTTAATAGAGCGAACAATTTGTGTATTATATTGTGTATTGGGTTGCACTTGTATCAAGGGCACATACAATTTATAGAGCGAACAATTTGTGTATTACATTTTAGATGCTGAAATATGCATGTCATTTACAATCACATAGGATGTTTTATTTTTATTATTTTTTGGTACGCTGTATTGTTCCTGATTGTAAGAAGAATTATGAGGTTTCTCCACACAGAACAGCGGTAGATGCAATGTGGCAAAACCAATAGTATTGTATACGATTAGATGATTTAGCATTAAACTATTATGTTCTTATACACTTTTATAAAGAGTGTTTCACAGTTAGACCAGGATACAGTGCCATTAGCAAGGATTCTTAAGGTTTTGTACATGTAGCAGTTTCAGTGTTTTTGGTTCACTTTTGTACCGTTGACTTCGATATTGCTAAGTTCAATTCTAGAACCAGACCACTTATTGTCAACTAAGTAGTGGACCAGTCTCAAAGCGGTGATGTGGGTGGGTAGTGGAGAGAGAACATTGGATAACGTACTTAATACATGGAGATCAAACCATTGGTTGTAATGCCAATGTGCAATGTTTCTTTTTCTAGAGAATTTTATCAGTGCTTTCAACTTTTGTATACACTCTGTCTATGTTAGTTCAAATTTAAATTTTTGCATTCTGTCTGTGCGAGTAGACGATTTCGACATTCTGATTCAGGCTCGTGGAACCTATGGCTCGCGACCTGGTTTAATCTGGTTACCTTTATATTATACCGTAGCATTTACAAATCGCTAAACGGTGCACATGCTTGTAATCTGAACAAACACGATTATTTAATTCGTGGCAATTTAAATTTTTGCTGCAGCCTAAACTATACTGTGCCTCTCTGGTGCGAAACGGATGATTAAGATAACATTTATCGGTAACCCGCTTTCGGGTCATTTAACAGAAAATAAATGCCACAACCCATATAATTCAGAGTACATACATGAGCACCGGTTAGCAATTTGTAAATGCATCCGTGTAATATGAAAACCGGATTAAACCAGGTCGCGAGTCGTAGGTTCCACGTACCTGGTTCAGAATATTCACTTTTTCGTCATCTTTCTGAGTCATCTACTGCAGAAAATGGTTTTATTTTCTCAAACTTGAACATTAGTGTATACAGAAAATGTATCAGTGGTGTGATCTCCATTTATTTGAATGTCCTTTGTGCTGGGCAGATATGCATTAACTGAGTTCTCTGTACATTTAATTTCAAGTTTATTGTCATAGAGCCATTTCAGAACACATTATAAATCTTTATTTAGTTTGCTCCCAATATTGCTAACATTATGAAGATTGTCAGCACTCCAAATTGCTCCAATTTTGCGTTTTGATTAAGATTTTCAGATGATAATATCAGCGTCGTTTCCGTAGCTTCTTGAATCAGATATGCGCTCAAGAGCATAATAGCTAAGTGAAATGATTTATCATGCAAACAGAAGCTCAACATTTCGAGTCAGTATTTTTATATATTACCAAGACATTTCTTCTCTCGAAATTGAATTATCTTGAACATCTGAGACAGTATGCCGAATATTTGAGATAGTAATTAGAAATATGAATACTAACTGGAAGATTTG
The DNA here is from genome assembly GCA_016617855.1 of Megalonaias nervosa. NCBI lineage: Eukaryota > Metazoa > Mollusca > Bivalvia > Unionida > Unionidae > Megalonaias > Megalonaias nervosa. The sequence continues at coordinate 65,046 of JAECUM010007266.1, read as the reverse complement.
AAATCCTAACTCGAAATTTTGAAATATTATCTCGAAAGTTTGTGACACTGACTCGAAATTTCGGGTTACTGTTCAAAAGATAAATCGATCCATCTGGCCTTAGGGCTGCTTCCTATATACGGACTGTAGATTTGCTTATCGATCCATCTTGCCTTAGGGTTGCTTCCTATACACGGACTGTAGATTTGCTTATCGATCCATCTGACCTTAGGGATACTTCCTATATACGGACTGTAGATTTCCTTATCGATCCATCTGACTTTAGGGCAGCTGCCTATATAATGATTGTAGATTTGCTTATCGATCTGACTGACCTAGTTGCTACTTCCTATATACGGACTGTAAATTTGTTTATCTATCCATTTGGCCTTAGGGGCTACTTTCTATAAACAGACTGTAAATTTGTTTATCTATCCATTTGGCCTTAAGGGCTACTTCCTATATACGGACTGTAAATTTGCTTATCTATCCATCTGGCCTTATGACTACTTCCTGTATGCGGACTGTAGATCTGCTTATCGATCCACCTAACCTTAGGTTTGCTTCCTATATACGGACTGTTGATTTGCTTATCGATCCATCTGACCTTAGGGATACTTCCAATACAGGGACTGTAGATTTGCTTATCGATCCATCTGGCCTTAGGGATACTTCCAATACAGGGACTGTAGATTTGCTTATCGATCCATCTGGCCTTAGGGACACTTCCAATACACGGACTGTAGATTTGCTTATCGATCCATCTGGCCTTAGGGACACTTCCAATACAGGGACTGTAGATTTGCTTATCGATCCATCTGGCCTTAGGGATACTTCCAATACACGGAATGTAGATTTGCTTATCGATCCATCTGGCCTTAGGGATACTTCCAATACAGGGACTATAGATTTGCTTATCGATCCATCTGGCCTTAGGGATACTTCCAATACACGGAATGTAGATTTGCTTATCGATCCATCTGGCCTTAGGGATACTTCCAATACACGGAATGTAGATTTGCTTATCGATCCATCTGGCCTTAGGGATACTTCTAATACACGGAATGTAGATTTGCTTATCGATCCATCTGGCCTTAGGGATACTTCCAATACACAAACTTTAGATTTTCTTAAGTACCAGTACTAATTATTCCATATCTGTTCCAGATGCAAACAATATTAGTTTAGGTACACCGTGGAATTGTGTATATATATATATATATATATATATATATATATATCGTATGTATGCATGTTATATATCAGTGGATACGTGTTTTACAATCTTTCGAGGGCTCATGTTTTGAAATCAACATGAACAGCTGTTGTCTACCGCTGTGATACTTGTGAAAGAGAACATGTGTTTTAATTATTTACTTGTACTTATATATGAAATGGCTGCTGTTGTTTTGCTAGATCTGTTACATTTCGTAATTAAGGAGTAAATACAACTGTGCGTGACGCCGGCTGGAGAGAGATTCCGATTTCACTCCACAACAGAAATATTGCCCGACTCGTTTTCCGGGCGATCAACATGTTTGTGGAATCTAATTTACAATTTTATTGATCTTGGATAAGTTATCAATCCTGAAAAAAGTAGTGCGATTGTTGGAATCTTCATGCCTTTTTTTTGAAACTGGAATAAAATCAGACAAATGTCAAAATTATTAATCAATCAGTCGATGATCAACCTGTAGTAATAATATGTGAATCAATAAATCATATTGGAAATCATGTATGCTCTCTATAACGTATGTGCCCTGATACATATGCAACCCAATACACAATGTAATGCAAAACATGTACACTCAATCAATTAATTCACTAATTGAACTTCTTTGCTCAGCTCTGATAATCCTTGCAATGACCGACAATATGCTAATTATAAAATTAATATGCTAATTACATAATTAGTGGCATTACACCAATATGATGCTGCTATCTGAGCATTACACTCCTTTTTTTAAATAATTGCAAAAAACAGGTACTGAAACGAAATGATTTGCCCAACTCTTAAGAAACAATAAAACGTGTCAAAACAATACAACTAGTGTGGAAGAAAATACATTTATCGAAACATACAAACAAACCCCCAAAAACAACAACTCAGAGACAAGGAAATAATAAATTGATAATTATTTGCTATTGGACGTGTTGATTAGTCTTTGAAAATTCAACTACAGGACGACGATTTATTGGATTTGTTATCTCAATCTAAAACGATACACCCTGTTATCAACACGCTCAAAGCAATGACAATGACAAATTCGTTATTACACTCTTATGAGGTACAATATTATTATTTCACTTTGCATACGTGTACATCAGCCATGGACGATATCTCACTTTGCATACGTGTACATCAGCCATGGACGATATCTCACCTTGCATACGTGTACATCAGCCATGGACGATATCTCACATTGCATACGGCGTTCATCAGCCATGGACGATATCATGTTTTTTTCACAGTAATTACAATCTGACTCAGTATCACAGTCAATACTCCAGTGGAACATGAACAAGTTTAAGCTTAAATACATGGATGACATATTTGGAAAGACAGGATATACATTACGATAAACAGAACACAATTTAATCGGTAGTAAACTCGTTATTTGAAATAACGACATTTTGCTAAACTAATAATCAATCATTTTAAAGAGATTTCTTAAAACGCCAATTTTCTCAGAACTTCATATTTCTTTAAACTTTGGTGCATTTGGTCTGATATAGAAGTGTTTGGGTAAAAGTTGCTTTCTTTGTTCTCTGAAGTAGCTACTTTCAGGAGAGATGATGAAATTCGTCATCCACACAGTTTTGTAAGGAAATTTTGCAAAATCTTTCATGCCCAGGCGAATTTTCCCATCATCACGTGTGTATTGGTAAATAATGATTACATGTTGGAAATTTTATAAACTTCGCCTTTTACGTTTTTAATCAGTCATCTAATTAATAATATTCTAATTTTAATTCCGTTGTAAAAGTTTTTATATGTATCAGCTTTTGTCGAACTAGCAATGGATGATTCCCATGTTTGTATAAACCGATCATGAAGTATTTCCTTAACGATTGTTTCAAAATAGGATTTATTTGGAATATTTTGATTATCCCAAAAAGATGCAGAAAGCCACTATGGCCTTATTCCAGATTATAATTCAGTGTAAACTTTGCATACAAACATGAATCTGTGCAACTTGGTTTGTCGTTGTCTGTGGGATTTAGCATTAGTCATTCCACATTCAATCCAGGCTGAGGAAAGCTCGTCTCTCGCTATTGATCACATTAAGTAACGTTTCTACAGGATATTATCAATGCGGACTTTTAATAACGTTATTATATCGGGAAATGGAATTCATTAACTCACCAGCTAAGTGAAGGGAAATGTATAACATTCTGTGGTATGTAACAATTAATCACGTAATTCACATAAATTGCAATATTCATGAAATCGTACGTTTTGCAAATTATATATATATATATATATATATATATATATATATATATATATATATATATATATATATATAGATAGATAGATAGATAGATAGATAGATAGATAGATAGATATTCACATGAAGAGCATCCATAAAGATGATGCGAAGGCGCTCGAAGGAAGAAAGCATGGATATTTTTCTAATCTTCTGTTACATTAACTAATTTTTCTATGTATTATCCGGTACATGGACAGATTAATTTTTTTCATATATATATATATATATATATATATAGAGAGAGAGAGAGAGAGAGAGAGAGAGAGAGAGAGAGAGAGAGAGATTGACTTACATGAGTACTCATTTTAAATTACAAAGTGAACAATAAATTATTCTATTTTACCAAACTGCAGAATAATGCTATTAAATGGCTTTAAGATACATTCGAATGCCTCTGTCGTTACGGCTTTATTTTTCATTTCGTTCTGACCTGATTTGTAACGTCATGAAGTGTTATTACACGAGTTACATATATACAATTATGATAATGGTGTATTAACGTAAATAACACAGTAACCATGTAGTCACGTGATGCCACAATGATATAAGATATTCCACAAATTAAACCCAGTTTCTTTGTACAGTGAGCCAAGATCAAGTACTATGAACTTCACTTGCTTGCTGTGCTAAGCCTTTGGGGAAAGTTGAGAACAGTCCGAACCTGGTGTCTTAGCTGTTATAAGTGTTGCCCTCACGATTTTAGTAAATAAGCTATGGATAAATATAAAGACCGATGTTTGTATACATTCCACGGGCCATTAGTAACCATGGAGTAATAATACGAATAATCTATTCTGGAATTACATCGAATAAAATAATTCAGCTGTGGGCTACATTGTAAATTCAGGCTGGAAGAAATATCAGTGAACAGTGCAAATACGTTGTCATAGTTCTGGGATTCCTCCTTTTCGTTTGTTCAAATCGTTTATAAGTATGACCTAATTTCATAGCCTCTCTGCTTTGACTTAAAATAATGCCACAGTAACCTGTTTAAAGCTAAACTAATTAAGCTGTTGAAGCCTCTAGGCATGTTACAGACAACATAGTTCTTATCTAACTTTATAGGGGTGGGGCGGGGTGGGTTGGTCACACAATCACATATTACGTATGTGCAGGCGTTGTACGAGACTGGACATGTATCTGGCACACATTCATTCGTACAGACTGGATAAAAATCTGGTACACAGTCATTTGTATAAGACTGAATATAAATCTGGTACACAGTCATTTGTACAAGACTGAATATAAATCTGGTAAACAATTATTTGTACAAGACTGAATATAAATCATTTAGACGATCATTTGCACACGACTGGATATAAATCTGGTATACAGTCATTCGTACAAGACTAAATATAAAGTATGGTACCCAGTCATTTTGTACAATGTGGGTATGTGAGAAAGCTTGTCAGTAGCTTCCCGTGGGTCAGTGGTTCTTCCTGGGGTCTTCCAAGGCACTTCATCCACCAAATATACTGGCCGCCATGTGTAGCCTATCATGTGCAGAATAATGGCGTTAAACATACAAATAGCCATATTTATTGACAATATTGCTGTACACAAGTCACGTGCATTTATACTTGATCCGGCCTGTTTAATTCCCTTGGCGAGAGATCTATTCTGCTTTTGACGTTTTCTTTAACAACCCCCCCCCCAAAAAAAAACAGATGCTCTAACCCAAAATCCATGGTCAGGGAAATTCTCCACATTTTGTTTTCGTTACAATTTCATCACCTCTATAGGGAAACTCTCAGCTCGATTTTCTTTAGAATGTTATCGCTTTCATAGGGCAATCATCCACTCACTTGTCATTACAATTTCATCACCCCTATATGGAAATCCTCAACTTTTTCATTACAGTTGCATCACTTCTATAGAGAAATAGGTGCAAGCTTTATATAAGAATTACACCAAGCAAAAGAGTGTGTCTACACCAGGAAATAGAGTGCGTGTAAACTAGGAAATAGTGTGTATACAATAGGAACTAGAGTGTGTGTACACCACTCTTGTGTAAGCGAAGTACTTGGAACATCATACTGTGTATATTATGATAACTTGTACTTGGAATATCATACTGTGTATATTATGATAACTTGTACTTGGAGTTTCTACGCGTATTATTGTCAGGATGAAAATATTGTAATTATGAATTGTGGTATACATTCTTAATGCACTAATATTAAATTTAATATCTGACAATGGTCGGATGAAACTGTAATGAAAAGTGAGTGGAGGATTTCCCAATAAAGGCGATAACATTGTAATGAAAATCGAGCAGATGGATTCTCTACAGAGGTGATGAAATTGTAACGAATAAAGAGTGGAGGATTTCCCTGACGATGGATTTTGGGTTCGAACATATTTTCTTTTTTGAAAATGTCAAAAGGAGAATGTATCTTTTGCCAAAGGGATGCAAACATGCCGTATCAAGCATAAATGCACATGACTTGCGTACCAGATGCGGGAACAATACCAAGGAACATGTGCTTACATAAATGCAAGCGAACTCTGTATGTTTTACATCATATACACCGAAATCTTTCTCTTATTTGAAACAGAGAGAGAGAGAGAGAGAGAGAGAGAGAGAGAGAGAGAGAGAGATTTCTTAAATTTTGTATGAATCCCATTTTTTTCACTGAGATAAAAAGAACCCCAAACTATTTTCTGGGGAATTTAGTGTCTGATGATTTTATTTTAATTACTAGTACTTGATGAATGTTCGGTGTTAATTGATGTCAATAATGGAGAAAAAAAAATATCGCATAAAAAGTCTTAATCTGAGAAAGAAAATTTTAGATTTTTTAAACTGAGACTGTTTCTGGGTACGGAGTGCTTACCAAGCCAGCGTAACATACGTGTATGCTGGGTAACTTTGTTAGTAACAAGAAAATCCCCGAGAGCCTTGACTGTGCTACGTGATTCATATTCTTCTTAAAAGAAAGGGAATCTTAAACAGGAGCTAATGAATCAGACTACAGAGTAATATTCAATCATATTCCGAATATCTGATGCATTTTGAGTAACGACAATGAATGGCAATATTAGGTGACTGTCAGAAGACAAATCATGCTTCGGACTGAATAGTCCGTTACATAATAAAGACCTAATCATGATTCGGACTGAATATTCCAATACATTATTAAGACCAAATCGGGATTCATAGTCCATTACATTATGGAGACCAATATCGGGATTCTGGACTGAATAGACCATTACATTATGGAGACCAATATCGGGATTCTGGACTGAATAGACCATTACATTATATAGACCATATTATGATTTTGACTGATTAGTTTCTTACAATATAAAGTTCAAGTCATGATTAGGACTGAATAGTCCATTATCTTATAAAGATCAAATCATTAATCAGATTGAATAGCCCATTACAATATAAAGAACAAATCATAATTCGGACTGAATAGTCCATTACGTTATAAAGACCCAATCGTGATTCAGACTGAATAGCCCATGCAGGCTGTATAGTAGAATTACCAGAACTCTCTTCATTTAAAAAAAAGTTTCCACTAGGTTATTTCTGTCCGCAATGAATCTCTGCGTGTAATGCAGTACAACAGATCTTTTGTGTTCTGGATGTATAAAACACATTGAAACACGTGCATGTAACACAATACAATAGCCATGTTGCTTTTGGGGATGTATAAACCCGTTGAAGTAATGTATATAACAATCATTATTAGTCAGCCATTAAGGAAATAAGAATGTTTCTCTAACGTACATATTATGTAAAATGACTCTTAATTTAACTTGTTTGCAGGATGAAATTATATCAATTCAAATTTCTGAATTTATCTATTAGTGAAAATTAATTTAGGAATCCCTTTAAACATGTTTCCTTTTCAGATAAACAAGAGTGTTTCGGGAGATTTTCGATCTTATATATTTATTGCAATTTCTGAAGCCTGCTGAAGGGTCAGTGCAAAATGAATTATAGTCAAACTAAAATTTAGTGTAACATTGAAACATTTCAATTCGAGAAAGCCAATTTGAGACGTTTCCTAATAGAGGGACCCTGAATCTGGGGGTATTGTCTATAGCAGAGCAACCACTGCCTTTTCTGGTAGATGCGATGCATCTCAGTGACGTCAAAATACAATTTGAAATATTATCCGATTAATGACTGTGCTACGAGCTATATTGTCCTCTTGAAGGGTATGGAATCAAAAATGAAGCCTATGATTGGCTTAAAGGTAGGGAAATGGCCATTTTTCAAGGATTTCATATGCTTTTGGCAAGAATTTTATTAGCCTACAAGAACGCTCTAAGCCTAATCTGCACGTTATTAAGAATTCCATTAGCCCTACTGGAATGCTTTAAGTTTAGTAATAAATAATAATAATGAGGACTTTGTATAGCGCCTAATCTTTAGAAGCTCTAAGCGCTTTACAACATTTGACAACACTTAAAAAAAACCCAACCATATATAATGATATGATTACAAAAACAAAAACAAACACCACGAAAGAAGAAACAGAAAATATGCTGTAAATATTTAAGGCAAGGATACATTATTAGGTCTTTAAGTCTGTTCTTGCAGTTGAAATAGGTGAGTTTTAAGAGCGCTCTTAAATGAGATCACCGTGTCTTTGTGTCTAAGTGCAGTGGGCAATTCGTTCCACGTTGCTGGGCCCTGGTATGCAAAAGAGCATTGTCCATATGATTTCATCTTCATAGTGGGAATAATGAGAATACGAGTGTCAGAAGAGGAGCGTAATCATCTTGCAGGTGTGTACACATGGGTGAGGTCAGATAGGTATGTTGGACTGGAGCCCGTCAGTGAAACGTAGCACAGAGAACAGATTTTGTGTTTAATTCTGGATCGTATGGATAGCCAGTGTAGGGTACAGAGCAGGGGAGAGGCGTGCTCTAATCGTAGTACTCTAAGGATGATCCGAGCAGCTGTATTTTGAACTTTTTGAAGTTTCTGAAGTAGATATTGAGACGAACCAGACAGAATTGAGTTACAATAGTCCAGTCTTGAAAGTACTAAGGAACACACAAGTGTTTTGGTGGCATCAACTGAAAGATACTTGCGAATGGAGCTGATTCGTCTCAGCTCAAGATATGCAGCCTTGCATATGTTCATGACATGTTGATGCAATGAGAGAGTACTGTCAAGAGTGACACCGAGGTTTCGCACTGACTGTGTGAATTTAATGTTGGTGTTGCTGATATTTATTGTCCGAGGTAAAGGATGTGAATGAGAAAGTCTTTGTGTTGTAATCAGGATGGCTTCAGTTTTATCATCATTCATCTGCAGCTTGTTACATGTCATCCATGATTTCACATCGGAAATGCACCTCTCTTCGCCTTGGATGGTAGCTTCAACTTCAGCTGGATGGCTAGATTTGTATATTTGGGTGTCATCAGCATACAATTGGTGAGCCACTGGATGATGATCTATGACACTTGAGAGTGGCTGAGTGTATAGAATGAAGAGAACAGGTCCAAGAACAGACCCCTGTGGAACACCACAGCATAGGTCAACTGGGCTGGAGTGTTTTCCATTTGCGGACACAATTTGTGTCCTGTTGACCAAGTAGAACTTGAACCATAGTAAGGCCGTATCATGAATGCCAAATACATGCTGGAGACGGTGAAGTAATATATCATGGTCTATAGTGTCAAATGCTGCAGACAAGTCAAGGAGAGTGAGGACTGTAATCTTTCCGCCATCCAAAGCAGAGAGAAGGTCATTGACTACTTTCAGAAGAGTAGTTTCAGTACTGTGGCAAGGGCAATATGCAGACTGTACATTGCTAAAAAGACTGTTTGAATTCAGATGAGATACAAGTTGGGATAGAACAACTTTTTCTAAGATTTTTGACATGAATGGGAGATTAGAAACTGGGCGGTAGTTCTTTAAATCATTATGGTCGAGTGTTGGTTTCTTCAGCAGAGGCTTTACAATGGCAGTTTTGTAAAATGATGGGAATTCCCCAGATGAGAGAGAGGTATTAATAACATCAGTTAGTGAAGGCAATATTGGATCTAAGCACTCTAGCAGCAGTGACGTCGGAATTGGATCAAGTTCACATGACTTTGGTGCACTCTTCATCACGATTGTACGTACTAAATCCATAGAGACAGGTTCAAATGCTGCTAACGGTTGCCGCTGAAATTCTGTATCGCAACTGTATGGTGACGACGAGTCAACTGAAATTGTGTTGTCAAGTTTATCTCTGATGGTTTGTACTTTGTCACGGAAGAAATTTGCAAACAGGTCCGGAAGGTCGACTAGAGAGAAGGTAGCTGGAAGTGGTGTACATTTGTTCCTTGACATTAGCTTGTTAGTAATCTCAAATAGCTCTTTGCAGCTGGAACTTTCCGTGATCTTAGTACTGTAGTGGGCTGATTTCGCTGCATGGACTATGTTTGTGACATTCTTCTTAGCGGCATCATAGATCTGTTTATGAATAGTGAGTCTGGTGGAAAGCCAAAGCCTCTCAGCTTTACGGAGGTCTCTTTTAGCAGTGCGAAGTTGGTCCCTAACACTGCTATACCACGGAGAACACTTCTGAATTGCTACTCTGCACTTGGTTGCTGGGGCATGTTTGTCGAGCAATGAACGCAGGCAGTTATCAAGTTGTTCTGCTGTAGTAGGTAAGCTAGTTGTTAGGTTTGCTTGGATGCCTTGCATTAATTTGGTTCTGTTTATCATACGGAGGTTTCTCTTAGTAGCGAATAAAGTTGGAGGGTTAGGGACTGATACGTCAAGATGGCATATAATGCAGAGGTGATCTGATGAAAGTTCGTGGGACGGAGGACTGAAGAATATTATCATCAGGTCTGTAAAGAATCCAGTCTAATGTTTATGGGTGGGCTGGCTAACTGACTGTTTGAGGTTGAAAACGTGAATGGAATCTAGGAGTTTCGCTGTGCATGGGTTTCCAGGACAGTCAAAGTGAAAGTTGAAATCTCCAAGAATAATCAGGTTGCCACCTATCGAATTTCCATACTCCAGGAGATTCGGAAACTGCTCCAAAAGAGAGATTCTGTCAGCTTGTTTTTTCTACTAGGAGGAGGGCGGTAGAGGCAGAAAAAATGGACTGACCTTTGTTCCAGTGTGAGTGTAGTTTGGACTAGTTCAAACGATGTGTGGTCGAAATTGAAAGTTGTAGTGTAGTTAAGACGGTTGATCATGGAGGTCTTTGCGATGACAGCAATTCCACCTCCGCGAGAGTGGCGGGGGAACGACTTGATGGAGTAACCGGTGGGTGTCAGATCCACGCACTTGGGTTCATCGCCTGATGTTTTTAGCCATGTTTCTGTCAGGAAAAAGACGTCGATATTCTGATCGTTGATAAAATTAACTATTTCTGTGCGCTTTTCCGATGGTCCTACTGATTGGGCATTGAATAATGCAATGCGCAGTGGTATCTCTTCGATAGCTGACACAAAGTTTGACGATTTAATTGGAATTTGGATTAGGTTGTCTAAATTAACGGCAGAATTTTTAAATTTCTGCGCCGGAAAGGGCGAAAGGGAGATAATTGGAATTCTTCTTCCTGTTCTACGCCGGCCAGCTTTGAAACAACGCTTTTTTTTTTGCTTCCGTTTACAGTTATGGAATGATGAATGTAGTCCCAGATCGTTTAGTTTAGTGCACAATGTAGTGTGGAGAGCCAAGGAGTGGTCATTTAACGCAATTAATGAGGGTCCATCATAGCATAAACGGGTGGACTGGCGAGTATCACGTGATGGCGGCTTGTTCGATAACAAAGGAAGCCGCAACAGTGGAGCAAGACAGCTGAGAAAAAGTCTAATTTTTCTCGTTTCCAATACAAGAAGATGAAGAAACACATTCGAAAAGAACAGCTAGTGCACGATGAACACAATAACGCAGACGAAGACAGACAACAAGCACATAGATCATGAAAACGGCACATAAATCCGGACAGCTGCCTCAAGCCGGTTAAGCGATAGCGGCCATGATGGGGATACTGATACTATTTTTCCCAAAGTTTAAATTAATAATTTTTCAAAGTGTTTTATAGGGAGTTCGTGTGACATTTTAGAAATGAAATTAATATTAATTGAATGCATAGTTACATTCCATACATTAGATACATTTTAACTCAATTGTTGGTAGGTTTGTATCCTTGTGCTAATAACTGCACACATGTTACGAGATTATCATCCGTTCCAGGGCTCATTACAAACATCTTAACATAATTACTGCACAATTTGAAATGTTCGCGAGGATGCAGTTTCGTGGTTTGGAAGTAAACATACTACTTCGTCGGGTCACCATGTATTATGGAACTTGAAAACAAACAATACTATTTTCTTAGCGGATTTAACTTCGTAGATTTTCGTTACCCACGAAATAAACAAAATTAAATCATCGACAAATGTGTCTGAATAAACATATTTAAAATATGTCATTAATACATTAATCCTGAGTATTTATATTTTGAGGTCTAGTAAGAAAAATGTTTTATTAGATTTGAATACGTATGTACAAAAAATAAACGAAATTTTGTATCGAAAATGTATTCAGATTTGTTTCACTCTGGCACATATGTCATCCAAAGACTCCTGGCTGTCATATCTATGATTAGATACAATCAACCGTCGATTATACGGACACCATTTCTCCATTATTTTTCTTCAATCATACGGACAAGCAACAGCCTCCCAAGCATGCTTAAATTATTCTTAATAAATTTGTATGCTATTCGGACAACCAATTATCCTGACACAGTCAGTGTCTCCCAATGATGCCAGATAATAAACACTTTACTGTTCTGTACGTAACGAATAGTAACATTGACGATTCTTGTTAATACAATATACCTTTATTTCAGAGGCCGGTCAACATTGTCTCTCATGTAATGAAGTGCCCACTCCTCATTCCTGTACACATGTCACGCTGTGCGGTGATCACGAGGTACGTTATGCTTGTTATAGATTTTTAATGCTGCTATAAAACCTCGATCGCCGAATCTTCAAAAACTACTCACTTCTAGAGATGGGTAGTTAAAGTAAATGATGTTAGATATATTTATAGGTATTCTGCTGTTTGAGCCAACTGTGTTTGAGGCAACAAGATTCAACATTATTATTGTCGCCCATAAGTTAAACTTGAACAGATTAAAACACGAAAAAAAAACAAAAAAATATTAATTCACTCAATCGAACGTACATGCAATAAATAATATATGTTTGGTTGTCAATGTAATCTATTCATTCATCCATGTTTATATCAAAATATAATCTTTCCCTCTTTTTACATTTTTTTGCAGTCATGTTTCAGTGAGAGCATTATCAGCAGTAGTGGTACAGTCCTTTACAACGTCGGTTGTATGTCCAAATCGGTTGGTAAATCCATCATTTATAGCTAATTGTTTTGCTTTTCCAGATTTTACACTCTTATCTACAGACTAAATTGTTACATCTTCATATGAACAGGGTCACACCTTATCACTGCTGAAATCCTGAATAACACACACGCATAAATATATATATATATATAGTATATATATATATATATATATATATATATATATATATATATATATATATATATATATATATATATATATATATATATATATATATATAACTTTTATAGTTTGTCTAGAATGATCTGGGAGTTTCATTTTTCTTATCATTATCAGTAGGTAAAGTAAGGTGTATGCATATAAACAATTTTTGTTAATATACTCTCCTCAACGTATTGGGAAATGACATATTAATAAGGCTAAAATAGGATGCAGTTATCAGGGCCATCTTCTTTAAACACAGTAGGAAGGAAATCCAATAAAATACATTATTATGGAAAGACAAACGAAATGAACTAAATGGTTCAACGTATCGATCCACAATAAGTAATGTCATCATTTTAAAGGAGCATTGTACTAAGGTAAGGAAATAACATGTTCCATGAACTTGATGTCCTTATAAAACACATATTTCAGACCGATAAATTACATTTAAAACATTTTGGCTGATATTGGCAATCGAAGTGAAAGTTGCAGATTTGGTAAGGAGTGCTCGACAATTTTTAGCTTATAAACTGCGAACAGGGCAACATTCAAACAGAAATAGTTGTTACCGAAAAGGTAAATACGAGTACCTTTATCCCAGAAGAAGAGACTAGAAAAACCGGCTGAACATATGGAATTAGATAGTTGCAAGTAAGTATGCATCTACATAAACTATATTGGGGAGAATATAGTAATAGCTTTTCTTTAAAAAATAAAAAACTAAAAGTATTTTAAATATCATGGACTTAATTTATGATGCATATTCCATGCCCTCAAGGTAAAGGTAAAACCAAGACAAATATTTCAGTCAGCAGTCCGTTTCCTTATCTAAAACTTCAGATTTTAACCCATCAATATGGTTTATTTCATGTTTTGACTATCTCCGCCTTAGCTGTATTTGCTATTACTGTTTCATCAACCCTCTGTGGACGGGCCTGAAGCGGTATGGGGTTGAGAATACATACAATAGAAGGCCAGGGAGAAAAGCAGTTTTCTAAGCATTTTCATTTACACAGAGCTTCCCATAAATTCAACATGACACATATATTGGTACCAAACCATTTTATGTGAAACTTTCATGTGTTATAAAGAAAGAATATGACAGAATTTACAGCTACTGGCAACATGATAGAAAATAAAATATGACCGATAAAAAATAATCGTTATTTTTTAATCTGTTTGTACTTTGAGTTCAAATCGCCATCTGTCAGGTAACTGTGAACCATCTTAATGGCAACGGAAGTGGCCATATCGTAGATGTTATATTCATCAGATTTAAAATCTATTTTTGATGTCTGAAAGAGCAGCCAATACTTGTCAAAAGTTGTATGAATGTTTTCTTGTATGTTCTACCAAAATCTTGTTTTTGATTGTTTTCACATCAACCGATTGGTTACCACAAAACGAGGTAAATATCGAATTTTATTATCTGTAAAAAAAGCATGGGTCTAATCATTAAACTTTCAAAGAAATATTTATCATGACATGATTTACAAAATAGTATCTCTTTGTTGCATGGTAGCAGGTCACATTTTTTCAAACCACTTCCTTAATTGTTATCAAATTGTATTGAACATTTCCAAATGACATGTTCTGCTTGATGTTTTACAAGATCCATAATTAACCTTTTCCCCCACCAACCAGGTAGGAAACACGTCATGACATTTTTAAACTAGAGTGGCATTTTTAAATCAAACTTTATAATTTGGTCTCTTCGTATACTTTCTACAACAGTTGCATTTTGGAAGACTTTGAAGCTGTTTGCTTGGTTTAATGCAACAAGATGAAAATGCCTTTCAACCTAGTTTAACCAGCATAATGCTATAATATTTGGCTTTCAGTCGAATTTCACCTTAGTGAGTGATATCAATCACACTTGTGTCTCTTATAATTACCTGTTTTATCCAAAGTATATTTCAGTTGCATCTTCCACAATTCACTTCATATTATAAAAAGAATGCAATAAATCGATAATGGGTAATATTCAAGGTTACTTCATTATAGGATTAAATGATCATGGTTGGGTATTTATCGATGTGTAAATTTTACCTAATCACTCACAAAGTAAATAAAGTCCGAAGGACTTTATGTTAAATTTGTGAGTGATTAGGTAAAATTTACACATCGATAAATACCCAACCATGATCATTTAATCCTTATAATTCCAATTATAACCTTTTTATCGTCAAATGAACGTATTCCATCAACAATGCATTTGAATTGAAGTAACGCGTAGTTTCCTTTCATTCGCCGCTTCACATCACCCCATAATACATAACCTGTACATAATGACAAGAATAGATTGACTGCTGTCACAGTTACGTTTATTCAGAAACTTCATACTTTACATCTTAGGCAATGGATACCCATGGTTTGAACACATTTCGTTTATTTACAACATTCTTGTTCAGTTTTAGTCAGTCCCATCTGCTACGTCAGATGACCATGACCTTACATAATAACAGATGATAAGGATTGAACAAGTGTGCTAAATTAAATTTCCAATAAAACCTGAAATCGCTATGGATTTTATCAATGAACAACATGGAAATATGAACAAGATGATGCTATCCCTTGCTAAAATAAAGGTAACAATGAAATAAATTGTATACAGGAATAATATTTTATGTCATTCTCAACAGCGTTAATACTTAACAAGGCCAGTTCAGTGATCTAATGTGAAATGAAATGTGACTACTGTCACAGTTACGTTTTTTAATAAACTTCATACTTTACATCTTAGGCAATGGCTACCCTTAGTGTCAGCACATTTCTTTTTATATAAAAACAATAACAATATTCTTGTATAATTTTAATCCTATCTGCAACGTTAGATGACAATGACCTAGCATAATAACAAACTGATGGGGATAGAAAGTGTGCTAAATGAAATTCCCAAGCAAACCTTAAATCATTATGAATTTTATCAATGAACAACATGGAAATATGAACAAGATGATGTTATCCCTTACCAAAATAAAGGTAAAAATTAAATACATTTTATGCAGGAATAGCATTTTATATCATTTTCAAGAGTGTTAATACTTAACAAGACCCTTTTAGTTATCTAATGTGAAATTAAATGTGCAGTTGTTGAATGTAGAGTTGCTAGCAAAACCGGCCATATGTTTTGTTTGGTTGCATAGTTGAGTATTGGAGTGCTGGAAGGACTGTGCGATTAGAGTGTTCGAACTTCGGATTGGAGAGTTTATCAATCGTTGCTGACTTTGATCTGAAATGAAAGGTAGGTTGGTGTTAGGGTCTGATACAGACAGCTTGACCACCATTTGCCATATTTTCCAAAACTGAACTAATTAGTTGTTTTTGTTTTGTGCTAGGTCTTCGACTGTAAGTTTTTAGAGACTCCTCACGTTTGTGGTCTGTCATAAACAAAATATTTCTGGTTTCAAACCCAGCATCACTCATAGCTTGAATTGCTGTTGCACGGAGTGAGTGACCAGTGTAGCGTCGCACTCCAGCATTCTTGCATATGTCTTGCATGAATGAGGAGAACTGCTTTGGTTTCACCGGTTCACAAGTATACCATTTGTCAGCAAATTCAGGAGATCTTAGTGATTCTTTACTGCATTGCGTAAATAAGACCTTGGCTGCTTTGTCACATTTCTGAAGGAAAAGGTTTACAGATTTCACTGGGCAAGTGTTGGTGCCAGTTGCATACATTCTTTTGCCTGATGTTTCTTCAAGCTTCTCACCAACACCACCTTGGTGGTTTTTTTGAAGTGTTTCATGATTTAGAGTAATGTACTCCATGCCAGATTCATCATTTTCAAATTTTAAGGAAGTTAGGCTGAGTTGATGGTGAAATTCTATACCTCTGGTCACAAAATGAATAGCCATATTTTGAATCGAAGGGCAACAGGGTCAAATTTTTGAAGATACGCATTGCTTTTCTTAATTCTTCCAGTGAAATTACTTGGTAGTGCTGGGTTGGCCTTAAATACCTGATTTTAAATTCAATTTCAGTTTTGCATTTAACATCGAATTAGCATTTTTGAATTCTTTGTCTTTGACAATGTCAATATCTTTTCCATTGTCCTTCAAGTATCTGTTTATGGCAGCACGAACATTTTTCAAGGAATTCTTGTGATATTCCTGTGCCTGATCGGCTGGCATTTTTGTGCCCCTTGATGATAAAAATTTTGATTGGGCCTCAGCGTAGAACCTTCTTAAGTGGTCACTCAGCTCATCTGGTCTGATTGTGTTGAAGTCAAGTTTGTATCCAATAATTTTAATGCACCAAGCTGTAAGTAAATAGAAAAATTTTCATTGCACTACAGTTCTTACACTTGGCAAAATCATTTTGAAATCCACATAAAAACAACCTTTCCTGCAATTTGTACATATTGGGCACAGTTAGACACCATTAGACACTGCTGGCCATCCACTGCATCCCCCCTATCTCCAGCCGTCTCGACTCGTCTTGCCACTGGACCCAGATATGCGGGGACGAGAGAGTGAGGTCGACGAGTGCGCAACTCCTCCTCACTGAAATCCAATTCTCACGCGCAAGTCATGACTTCACCAGATCATTTTCCCATTCCACCATCCCGCAAGTCCTGCGACGACAGGGAAGTGGCGAAGCGGCAGGTGTGGATTCACTGGCAGCCGTAGTAACAACCCTGCACGCAGGCGGGTCAGGCCATAGGGTCGTCTTCCTGTGACCGAAGTAGCATGGGAGTTCGGCAGCCACCTGAGCGTCCGAGCAGCCCTCTTCAGGACTACACTGCTCGCCTCCACAGCAAGAGGAAGGGACTAGAAAAGGTGTCCTAAACGTTGTCTACTTCATCTTACATTGGGCAGCTTATCGCGGCTGGCGGGGATCCCACTCCAGTGGTAAGAAAACAAAGAAACAGATCAAGGTGACAACTCTCAACTTAGGCGCATGGAACGTGCGCACACTCATGGATCGTGCCGGGGCTGAAAGGTCTGAAAGACGGACTGCTTTGATTGCCAGAGAGCTGAAGAGGTACAAAGTCCAGATCGCAGCACTCAGCGAGACCCTATTTGCCGACGAAGGTCAACTGTCAGAGGCAAATGCAGGCTACACCTTCTTTTGGATTGGACGCAGCGAGGAAGAACGTCGCGAGGCTGGAGTTGGGTTTGCCATCAAGTCTAACCTGGTCAACAAGACAGTCGGCCCACCTAAAGGCATCAACGATCGTCTGATGACCGTTCGACTGCCGCTCCCAGGAAAGCGATATGCCACACTAGTCAGCGCCTACGCCCCAACACTGACAAACCCTGATGAGATCAATGACAAGCTCTACGATGAACTGAGATCCACTATTGCTGCCGTGCCCAGAACAGACAAACTCATCATCCTTGGTGGCTTTAACGCCCGGGTTTGCTCAGATCACACCTCATGGGAAGAAATGCTGCGAAAAATGGGATTGGCAGCTGTAACAGCAATGACCTCCTACTGCTGGAAACTTGTGCAGCGCACGAACTGTTCATCACTAACTCTGTCTTCCGCCTACCACTTCGTAACAAGACGTCATGGATGCACCCACACTCCAAGCACTGGCATCTGCTCGATTACGTCATAGTACGACAGAAAGACAGGCAGGACGTCAGAGTGACGAAGGCTATGTGTGGAGTCGAGTGCTGAATTGACCACAGGCTGATCATCTCCAAACTTAACATCAGGATACAGCCTCCTAGACGTCCTCAAGGAAGCAAGACGCTGAAGCGACTGAAGGTCTCCAAGATGAAAAACGATTCAGTGAAGCAGTCCCTTGGAGACGAACAAGACAACAAGCTGGAAGCCATCACTCTAGGCTTGCATGATGTAGAGTCTGACTGGGCGTCCCTTCGGGATGTTGTCTACTCCACCGCCACCGATGTGGTAGGCCCTACCACGCGCAAGCACGAGGACTGGTTCGATGATAACGATGATCGCATTCAAGGACTGATCGACAAAAAAACACCGCACACACAGAGCGCTGCTAAATGATCCGCACTCCACATCTAAGAAAGCTGCATTCGCCAATATCAAAAGAACAGTGCAGAGAGAGCTCCGACAGATGCAGGACACATGGCTAAGCAAGAAGGCGGACGAGATCCAGTCGTATGCAGACCGCAATGACATGAAGAGGTTCTACGAGGCACTCAAGACAATCTACGGTCCCACTAAATCAGGATCTTCCCCCCCTCCTCAGTGCAGATGGGAACGCGCTGATCACTGATAAGGAAGAGATTCTCAAGCGCTGGGCAGAACACTTCGACAGTGTCCTCAACCGTCCTTCCTCCATCAACGCTGAAGCCATCGCTCGCCTGCCCCAGGTCATAACCAACGCTTCCCTCTCGGATTCGCCAAGTTTCACAGAAGTAGAGAAGGCAATTAAAAGTCTATCCAGTGGCAAAGCCCCGGGTTCTGACTCCATCCCAGCGGAAGTCTACGCAGCTGGTGGTCCCCGACTGACGCAGAAGCTTACTGACCTCTTCCAGTCTGTGTGGAACCATGAGAAGATTCCGCAGGAGTTCAAAGACGCCTCTATTGTCCACCTCTACAAGCGGAAGGGGAACCGGCAAGCATGCGACAACCACCGTGGCATCTCCCTATTATCCATCGCAGGGAAAATACTGGCCAGAATTCTGCTAAATCGACTGACCGTCCACTTGGAGCAAGGCTTGCTACCAGAGAGTCAGTGCGGCTTCAGGCAGGATCGGGGCACCATGGCGATAAACTTCTCAGGGCATCCAAACTTTGCCATGATCCTCCATAGACCTTCACGACTCACAGTGTCAAAAGCCTTAGTGAGGTCCACAAAAGTGGTGTAGAGGCTGACGTTCTGTTCTTGGCATTTCTCCTGGAGTTGCCTGGTTGCGAAGATCATGTCCACGGTGCCCCGATCCTGCCTGAAGCCGCACTGACTCTCTGGTAGCAAACCTTGCTCCAAGTGGACGGTCAGTCGATTTAGCAGAATTCTGGCCAGTATCTTCCCTGCGATGGATAATAGGGAGATGCCACGGTAGTTGTCGCATGCTTGACGGTTCCCCTTCCGCTTGTAGAGGTGGACAATAGAGGCGTCTTTGAACTCCTGTGGAATCTTCTCCTGGTTCCACACAGACTGGAAGAGGTCAGTAAGCTTCTGCGTCAGTCGGGGACTACCAGCTGCGTAGACTTCCGCTGGGATGGAGTCAGAACCCGGGGCTTTGCCACTGGATAGACTTTTAATTGCCTTCTCTACTTCTGTGAAACTTGGCGAATCCGAGAGGGAAGCGTTGGTTGGGACCTGGGGCAGGCGAGCGATGGCTTCAGCGTTGATGGAGGAAGGACGGTTGAGGACACTGTCGAAGTGTTCTGCCCAGCGCTTGAGAATCTCTTCCTTATCAGTGATCAGCGTGTTCCCATCTGCACTGAGGAGGGGGGAAGATCCTTATTTAGTGGGACCGTAGATTGTCTTGAGCGCCTCGTAGAACCTCTTCATGTCATTGCTGTCTGCATACGACTGGATCTCGTCCGCCTTCTTGCTCAGCCATGTGTCCTGCATCTGTCGGAGCTCTCTCTGCACTGTTCTTCTGATATTGGCGAATGCAGGTTTCTTAGATGTGGAGTTCGGGTCATTTAGCAGCGCTCTGTGTGTGCGGTGTTTTTCGTCGAGCAGTTCTTGAATGTGATCATCGTTATCATCGAACCAGTCCTGGTGCTTGCGCGTGGTAGGGCCTACCACATCGGCGGAGGTGGAGTAGACAACATCCCGAAGGGACTCCCAATCAGACTCTACATCATGCGAGCCTAGAGTGATGGCTTTCAGCTTGTTGTCTAGTTCGTCTGCAAGGGACTGCTTCACTGAATCGTTTTTCAGCTTGGAGACGTTCAGTCGCTTCAGCGTCTTGCTTCCTTGAGGACGTCTAGGAGGCTATATCCTGATGTTATGTTTGGAGATGATCAGCCTATGGTCAGTCCAGCACTCGGCTCCACACATAGCCTTCATCACTCTGACGTCCTGCCTGTCTTTCTGTCGCACTATGACGTAGTCGAGCAGATGCCAGTGCTTGGAGCGTGGGTGCATCCATGACGTCTTGTTGCGAAGTGGTTGGCAGAAGACAGAGTTAGTGATGAGCAGTTCGTGCGCTGCACAAGTTTTTAGCAGTAGGAGGCCATTGCTGTTACAGCTGCCAATCCCATTTTTCCCAGCACTCCTTCCCATGAGGTGTGATCTGCGTCAACCCGGACGTTAAAGTCACCAAGGATGATGAGTTTATCTGTTCTGGGCACGGCAGCAATAGTGGATCTCAGTTCATTGTAGAACTTGTCCTTGATCTCATCAGGGTTTGTCAGTGTTGGGATGTAGGCGCTGACTAGTGTGGCATATCGCTTTCTTGGGAGCGGCTGTCGAACGGTCATTAGACGATCGTTGATGCCTTTAGGTGGGCCGACTGTCTTGTTGACCAGGTTGGACTTGATGGCAAACCCAACTCCAGCCTCGCGACGTTCTTCCACGCTGCGTCCAGTCCAAAAGAAGGTGTAGCCTGCATTTACCTCTGACAGTTGACCTTCGTCGGCAAATCGGGTCTCGCTGAGTGCTGCGATCTGGACTTTGTACCTGTTCAGCTCTCTGGCAATCAAAGCAGTCCGTCTTTCAGGCCTTTCAGTCTCGGCACGATCCATGAGTGTGCGCACATTCCATGCGCTTAAGGTGAGAGTTGTCACCTTGATCTGTTTCTTTGTTTTCTTACCGCTGGAGTGGGATCCCCGCCAGCCGCGGTAAGCTGGCCAGGGTAAGATAAAGTAGACAATGTTTAGGACACCTTTTCTAGTCCCTTCCTCTTGCTGTGGAGGCGAGCAGTGTAGTCCTGAAGAGGGCTGCTCAGACGCTCAGGTGGCTGCCGAACTCCCATGCTACTTGGGTCACAGGAAGACGACCCTATGGCCTGAGCCGCCTGCGTGCAGGGTTGTTACTACGGCTGCCAGTGAATCCACACCTGCCGCTTCGCCACTTCCCCGTCACCGCAGGACTTGCAGGATGATGGAATGGGATAATGATCTGGTGAAGTCATGACTTGCGCGTGAGAATTGGATTACAGTGAGGAGGAGTTGCGCACTCGACGACCTCACTCTCTCGTCTCCGCATATCTGGGTCCAGTGGCAAGACAGAGTCGAGACGGCTGGAGATGGGGGGATGCAGTGGATGGCCAGCAGTGTCTAATGGTGTCTCACTGTGTCCTAGTCGCGTTCCACTTTGCTTGCTGTAACCGCCTTTCTGCCCGTTGACCAGCTGGTGGTTCCTCCGCGCAGTCCGCCGGGTCCAGTCTTCACATGCTTAGGTAGACAAACCTAGATCACCGAGGGTTTAAGACCCGACGGGTACCCTCAACCTGGTTTAGCCGGCCAGTCGAAGCCGTTGCCCGTGGTGTGGCCGCTGCGCATGCTACAGCTACTGAGATCCACAGGTGAGAGTTGAGTGACAGGTGGGGACCAAAGGTAGACTAGCTACCCCATGGGAGTACGACTGCTACCCCGCCAGAGGTACTACCCCTCCCTGAACACCCCGTACACCACAAAGAAAGAAAGTGATAATAAGGGGTCTAAGGATATCCATTTGTGACAAAGAGAAGTCACTGTCTGGATATGAGTAGTCAGTACTTGAAAACAATCACATTGCTCGAATTCCAAATGGATCATTTGTCAAATAACCGAACAGATTGATTCATACGTTCAAAGGTAGTCATGTCTTTTGACATCTATCGAGTGTTATTTTATGTATAAATTAGCTTTGGCAACGCCACAGTCCACTTTCTGGTTTTATTTTGATTCAAATAATTCCACGTTCCCGTTTTAGGTGTTTCTAGTAAACCATATTAACACAGATGCCTTTTATTTGGTCTGAGTAAGTTGCAAGTAGTATACCTTTTCAAACAAATCCTCAACACTCTACCTTTAAAACTCTTTCCCATCAAATTTTTCTTTCCGGATTTTGCCCTTCAAAGATTTCTATTAAAGCGTCATTTATGTGATCATCTCTTTTTCGTTTTTGTCTTTCTTTCATAGTCAACAAGCACTTAGAGAATACATCAGTGTGTTTTTTATATCCATAGTTGTGTTCTTGACATGATTGCTTTGTTTGCCTGCCACCGGTCATTCGCGTGATTTACATTAATCCTTCTGTAGGAAATTCGTTTTCTTTCTTGCTTGCGTAATGTGTAGATAGATTATTCATTTAGGCTTTCTTTCAATTCAGTGTAAATTCAGTTTCTTTTGTTCGGATAAATTATTCCCACAATTGATTGTTATTAAGCAAATATACTTTCCGACTCAAGTAATAATGACTTAAAAATGTTAGTTTGTCAACCGTTTCAAAACGCTATAAAAGAAATCGAGAGAAGATATTACGCTCGATAATTTTTTTAAGCATCACCAACAGGTCAATGGGATGTCCATCTACAGTAGGTGCATTTATTCCCAGTAATTTCCAATATATTTTGAACCCTTTCAAACGAATGAATGATTTCGTATTGTGTTCAATTGTGCTATTCCGTGTCATCAGTTAAAAAACGGCCTTTTGAAATAGTCATTAACCATGTGCATTTTTAAATAGAACTTTACTTTCCATAAATTACATGTCTGTCTTTGTCAAATCATCGTGAAATAACCTTGTACAGCGTACGAGATGTTCGAAATGTACTGTCAGTTTAGCCGAATATAAATACGTAATGTATTATTCGTACCGTACTATGTTAAGACTCTCGCTGTCAGGGTTTTTTATTGCACGTATCGATGTTATCATCAATATCGTGTTATCATCACTCAAAGTAATTTGTAAGTCTTCATCCTTTTCTGAACCATTGAAGAACGTCTGTTTGAAATCATCAAAATTAACATTTGTATTTTCTGGTATTTTAGTTTGTAACACAGGTAGCTCTGTCCAATCTTTTATCCAGTCGAAACGTGTAAACAAACATGTTACCAATACTGAGATGGTTGATTATATGTTGTCTATTGTACTGAGGTAGTTGATTATATGTTATCTATTGTATTGGGATCGTTGATTATGTGTTATCTATTGTATTGGGATCGTTGATTATGTGTTATCTATTGTATTGGGATCGTTGATTATGTGTTATCTATTGTATTGGGATCGTTGAGTATGTGTTATCTATTGTACTGATATCGTTGATTATATGTAATCGATTGTTCTGATATTGTTGATTATATGTTGTTGTTGTTGTTGTTGTTGTGGGGCTTAACGCCATTTTTCAGCACACGATAGGCTATACATGGCGGCCAGTATTAATGGTGGAGGAAGAAACCGGGAAATCCGCAGAAAGAACCACCGACCCACAAGAAGCTACTGGCAAGCTTTCTCACATATCCACATTCGTCGAATCTTAGACTCGAACCAACGCAGACAGAGGTGAGATGGCAGTGATCCGTAACGGACAGCGCTTTAGACCACTCGGCCACTCGGGGCCCCTTGATTATATGTTATATATTGTACTGAGATCGTTGATTATATGTAATCGATTGCACTGAGATCGTGGATTATGTTATATATTGTACCGAGATCGTTGATTGGATCTAATCTATTGTACTTATATAATTGATCATATGTAATCGATTGTACTGAGATCGTTAATTATATGTAATCTATTGTACTGAGATCGTTAATTATATGTAATCTATTGTACTGAGATCGTTGAGTATGTGTTATATATTGTTCTGAGATCGTTTATTTTATATTATCTTTTGTACTAAGATCGTTGATTTTATGTAATCTATTGTACTGAGATCGTTGATTATATGCTAATCTCGTTTAATGTCCGTATCACCTCCTTAAAACCTGTTGAATCTCAACAATATATCGTCGTGCTGTTATGAAAAATAAATAATTTTAACGCGGTCTACTAGCTCGAGAGGAGGCCCCGAGTGGCCGAGTGGTCTAAAGATCTTACCATTACGTATCACTGCCATCTCACCTCTGTCTGCATGGGTTCGAGTCTCGGGTTCGGCCAATGTGGGTATGTGCGAAAGCATGCCAGTAGCTTCTCGTGGGTCGGTGGTTCTTTCCGGGGTTTTCCCGGGATCTTACTCCACCATTTATACTGTCCGCCATGTATAGCCTATTTTGTGCTGAAAAATGGCGTTAAACCCTACAACAACAACAACAACAACGAACTCGAGAGTATTTTGAGCAGCTATTAAAATATATATCGCTCATCTTTTGAAATGACATCATGGTCTAGGAAAATATATGTCATCCATCTTTGAAATGACACAATGGTCTAGGAAAATGTATGTCGCCATCTTTGAAGACTCCATGGTCTAGGAAAATATATGTCACCCATCTTTTGAAATGACACAATGGTCTAGGAAAGTGTATGTCGCCATCTTTGAAGACACCATGGTCTAGGAAAATATATGTCGCCTATCTTTGAAATGACACAATGGCCTCGGAACATTAAGATGCATTATATATTGTTACGTATATGTAATTTAATTGCTTGTGTGTTAGTTTTAAATTCCTGTTTATTTTATTTTTATTTCATTACATGTTATTGTAATGATAACTTTATTCGCTGGATTTTACTTTTTTTCTAGAACATTCAGTTCAGTTCTAGTAAATAATCACTATTGCTACATTATAGTTTAAGCTGACCTAGTTCCTGACCTTGGTTCTGAATTGGTAAATACAGAGTGAAAATCATTGGTCGTAATCAAGGTCATTCTTGGCTTGCGTCAGCTCTGTTGTAAACAACCTTTTTTAAAAATTCATTTCCAGTGTGGGAATCATTGATTCTTAGCTAAGGTTATACTAGCCTATGTGCTAATTGACATATTATTTTACTGCGTTGTTCGGATCACGTGACCCATCACGGGGTCTAAACTGCGTTTTAGTTAAGGGTTAAAACAGATATTTTATAGTGAAATAGTCAGTCGTATTTTACACCTTTAGAGCTGAAGGTGTTTTTAATGTTTATGTCAGTTTGATTTAAAATTCTTCTATTTTTTGGATTTGATAATTTATATTCCCTGGAAAATACCAGTGAGCAAAAAAATTCTTGGACAAAAACATTTATTGGAAATTATTTGGAATTCTAAAGCAGGAATATTTTCTTCGTGATTCAACAAGGAACTGTTGACACGACAATACAAACAGGATATAGAAGACGTCATCGCCTTCCATCTTGGAACTTCATCGGGATTCGAACTTTGATTCATTTAGAACATTGTAGTGACAGGACTTTTATTTTTAAATTCTAGGATTAGTTTTTGGATTAGATTCACAAACCGTAAGTCCTTTTTCATATTTTTACCTTGTTTTCTAGGGAAATAAATTATTTTTTTAAATTTTATAATCTTGTTGGCTTCACTCTTTTCTTTGTTACTTTTGTACGAGCCTACACGTAACTATATATAACTATATAACTATATATATGACTATATATATAACTATATATATAACTATATATATATATAACTATATATATATATATATATATATATATATATATATATATATATATATATATATATATATATATATATATGGTCAATAATATGGGGTTGTTGATTTCTGATATAACTGAATCATACAGTTTACTTCAGTCGGATATTTTATACTGAGGTCGACTGAAATTTTTTCGATACTGGTTAATGAAATTTATATTATCTTTTGTGATTTACACACGTGATTATTCTTAGTGCTTCACGCACATGATTATATGTAGTTCTTTAGGCACGTGATTATCCTAAGTGCTTTAGGCATGTGATTGTCCTTAGTGTTTTGCGCACGTGATTATTTTAGTGTTGTACGGACGCGATTATCCTTAATGTTTTACGCACATGATTATCGCTAGTTCTTTAGGCACGTGATTATCCTAAGTGCTTTAGGCATGTGATTGTCCTTAGTGTTTTACGCAAGTGATTATCTTAGTGTTGTACGGACGCGATTATCCTTAGTGCTTTACGCACATGATTATCGCTAGTTCTTTAGGCACGTGATTATCCTAAGTGCTTTATGCATGTGATTGTCTTTAGTGTTTTACGCACGTGATATCTAAGTGTTGTACGGACGCGGTTATCCTTAGTGCTTTACGCACGTATTGCACATAATTATTTGACTCGATATCTTCTACAGTAAGAACACACACAGACCTCTGGAGACGGGCTCAACATCAAATGCGTCATCTGTTTCCGCTTAATCAAGATTATATATTTTTACATAAAATTAAATATTAACACCTCCGTCTTAAGAATTTTCTAAACCCCTCAATTTCTAATCCGTCCTGTGCCTAGTTACCTACTATTACAATCCACACTTAAATTTCTTCAAAATGCCATTGAAATATGTCGCTATAATAGCCGGTGTTTTGTTGGCAGCTTGCGATGTGTTAAAAATCCATTGCCACAAAACAATTTATATTTGATAATTTCGAAATATTGTATCAGTGATCAAAGCATAAAATAAAGTAACACATAAAATGTTGCTTTTATAATTTTTTTTTTTTTTTTAATAAATATCCTACACTTCTGTTATTCCCTTGAGCGATCAATTTTATTTTATCAAACGTTTTCTTCTGCGAAATTTTTAATTTTTGCTTTTGATCATTTCGTTATTGTGGATAGTTTGGCTTATATGTGCCAAAATGATTATTCCACGAGTGTCCCACTTTATGTCTGTGTATTTTTGTGTGCGTTTTTTTTTTACCCCTGAAGGAGACCCTGCTTAGGTAAGCACGTAGAGAAACTATGTTTTTGTCACATATAATTGCTTCAACTCGCTCTTATTTTTATACGTATGGTCAATATATGTAGAAGCGGCCATATTGCAGAACAGAGAAGCAACTCTCAGTTTAATATAGAAGCAACTTAACCCACGCATAGACTATCCATTCTAGGCTTTGATTTGTGATCTAGTTTATAATGATGTCATAAGGTGCGAGCGTCATTTCTGGGGACTGCAGTTTGGCAGCATGCAATGGTAAAATCTTAGTATTCTAGTGGCGCTTTGCATTTAGAGAACGGTAAGATTTGGTAGGATATGAGATGTTACTTGCATTGACAGAATGATGAGATTTGGTAGGACATGAGATGTTACTTGCATTGAGAGAATGATGAGATTTGGTAGGACATGAGATGTTACTTGCATTGACAGAATGATGAGATTTGGTAGGACATGAGAAGTTCTTTGCATTGACAGAATGGTAAAATATGGTAGGGCATGAGATGTGCCTTTCATTGAGAGAATGGTAAGATCTGGTAGGGCAAAAGATGTTCCTTTGCATTGAATGTTATGATTTGGTACGGCATGAGATGTTCCTTTCTTCAAACAAAACAGCAAGAATACGCTTATAAATAGTGAAATATTTACGGTATGAAATTTTGTATCATAGTTTGTTACGTTTGTATCATCGTAAATCTCAAATACACACTTCAATTACGCAGATTAAAGCCATCGTACTTGTGGGAGAAACGAACGTTATTTTGGCTTTTTATTGTCAACCTAAATTGTTTGCGTGTTACAAATATTCCATTTATTTACTTATTTGATATATAAGATATAAAATCAAATATTCGTGATACAAACTGGATATTATTTTCTTATAAGTAATAACATTTTATCTATTTTACTTCAATTTAGTTTAATTTTAGTATTTTACCGATTTCAGAATCTTCTCTGAAATACAATTAGAAATTACCATTGGAATCTAATCTGATGAAAGTTCCTATGTCGATGTCAAAGTAGCATCATCTAATATCTTACATTTATTTAAAGCGGTAGGCAGATAATTATCAATAAGGAAAGAGTCATTTTTGACAAAAACAGATAGATAATGGTATGAATATTAATATTCATTTACTGTGGGTTTTAATGATAGAACTTAAATTTTTCATTTCTAATTCTTCGTTTTTCTAATGCCAAGTTTTATTTTTAATAGCTTTATGAATGTAATATTTACTATCGTCTGATGACAAATTTTACAAAACTAAATGAAGCCATAAAGATGTTTAAATCGTAATTTACTCAGTACGAACACGTAGTTAATCATACAATATCAGACAGTGGTGTATGCCGTAGTCCATTTTGTTTTAATTAAATTTAAGACAACACGAAAACTTTCAGTTAACTTCCACAACAGTTTGCAATATTATTACTAGATGGAGGTTTTTAAAGTATCAATCTGTCTGGAAATGTAAAACTAATTCTGCCCTGGTGCTCAGAGAAAGTCCTTTGTGCAGATCCTGTAATTAGCAGCTGGTTTCTGTGATCGCAGTGGGGAAAATTATGGCCTGCTGATGCGAATGGAGACCACAGAGAAGTCGAGGATTATCGCCCCTTTCATCAGCCTTTCACTCTAACATTGATGTAATTATAGAAGTGGTTTAATCTCCGATTATTTACCGTCTGCAATAACTATAGTTCCATTTCTTTTCGAAATATATACGTTTCGATAATTAAAAGTTGTAGATTTCTACTGCGTTCATAGAACTTTACAACGTAACCAAATTTCAAGACGAGCTAGCCAGTTGTTATTTATGCCAATATCATGTGGGTTAATACAGCAAAAACATTCAATTATTCCAGAACACATGAATTTCCTCTAGAATCGATGAAACCACTATTTATGCAATACGGTATACATCGATTATAACTTCCTTCAGTATCGGTTCAACAACTATCTATGCAGTAAGTTAGGTTTCTACTGATATTCACAATCACAAATTTATATCGGCATTTCAGTCAGTATTTCTTATTGTAACATTATACATATCCCTTGTACCCGAACATCACAATATTGTCTACAGCCATTGAATATTCACGAAAACTAAAAACATTAAGGAATAAAAGATCATTTCTATAGAAATTTAGGGAATTTTGCATCTTGTCTCCTGGCATGAACAGGAGACCTGAAAATAACACATATCATTCAAATGCATTTACCAAGAAGGAATGAATGATACGTATAGTCCCAAGCAAATGTATAACGACAACAAAAATTAGCCAAACGTATAACGACAACAAAAATTAGCCAAACGTATAACAACAACAAAAATTAGACCTTCATTGTGAAAGAAGATAGTACCTCGCCATTAGCTTGTACGGTCCACTAATCACATACAAAATGAACCGAGTTAAACACACAAAAAGACTAGGTGAAAGAGATAGCTCATAGAGAATAAAATTACCCTTGAATGCACAGCCAACAAAACAGCGAAACAGGCAATGTCAAGAGGAAAGCCAAAAGGCGATAAATGTAAGGTGGAATCACATGCGCAATAGATCTAATGCGACAATGACAATGCCAAATGCTCGCGCACAACTTCTATCGAACATCGGTCATTTCATGCAAGGCCATGTACCCCAGTCTTATTGTAGAATGAAATGAAATAAAGGCCTTATTTTAATTTTCTCACCAAAATATTTCCATTTACACTGACGATTCGAAAAATCATAATTTTCTCCAGACGATATCA
Organism: Megalonaias nervosa; assembly: GCA_016617855.1. Lineage (NCBI taxonomy): Eukaryota > Metazoa > Mollusca > Bivalvia > Unionida > Unionidae > Megalonaias > Megalonaias nervosa. The sequence goes on along the minus strand of JAECUM010007266.1, from coordinate 34,621 downwards.
TTTGTTTCAAGTGACCAAATTCAAAATCAATGTACCGGCAAATGTTGTGTGTGTGTGTGTGTGTGTGTGTCTGTGTGTCTGTGTGTGTGTGTGTTGGATTTTTAAAGTAGTTTTAACAGTTTTGCAGTCATATCGCTACGATGTCTGCAGTGTGGCAGTTTATCGTGATATCTAGCACTGGGGCATCATGCCACAGACATGTAGCATCATGTCCCACCCAGTCACATTATCCTGACACCAGGCCGACCAGTCCTAACACTAACCTCGTAATGCTGAGCGCCAAGCGAGGCAGCTGTTAGTACCATTTTTATAAGTCTTTGCTATGACTAGGCCAGGTTTCGAACCCACGACCTCCCACATCCGAGGCGGAGCGCCAAGTGTTGTTTTAAACATTAAACTGATAGTTCGCCGTCTTGGAAAAATTTGTTACTTTTAAGTCATGCTTTGCGAGATCTTAGCGGATTTTGATGTTGTTTGGCAGCCACCTCCTCAACACAAAAGAAACGGATTCAAATGCGGATACATACAGCTTTGAGAGCCAAGGTAAATGTGTTATGTTTGCCATTCAAGGTAGAAGAAAATACAAAATTCCTTCATTACTGTTCGTTATAAATAAGTTGCTGATGAAAATATATAAGTTGATCTTATTCAAATAAATCAGCATTTCCTACCACCCTTTTTGAGTGTGTGTGTGTGATATGGATTTTTAACGTAGCTTAACAAGACATGTAGCATGATGTCCCACCCAGTCACATTATCCTGACACCAGGCCGACCAGTCCTAACACTAACCTCAATGCCGAGCGCCAAGCGAGATAGCTGTTAGTACCATTTTTGTAAGTCTTTGGTATGACTCGGCCGGGGATCGAATCCACGACCTCCCACATCCGAGGCGGACGCTCTAACCACTAGGCCACCGGAGCGGTATACCACCGTTTTCGAAACACAAGAAATTATATGGTAGTCCAATTTCACATAATGTATTTGACATTACAACCATAAGTATTTCTGTACAAAGAAATAATTCCCTACTTTTCACTGATTACTGAGTCACACCTACTGTAGTCGTGATAGCACAGATAATTATCAATTGCCGTCTTGGAAGCCAGTACAAAATTTCATAATATTTACTCATCATGCACCATGCCAATGTGAAAGTATTAACTAGTCTCTGCAACTATCATGGGACTGACATCACTTTTGTGCGAATTAAGTCACTGACTAAACCAACCAGGATACAGAGATTTTACTATTGACCGACATATGATGCTGACATGTCACTTTTTGGTGGGTACTAATAAAACCCCAACTTAAGATAAACCGCTATTACAAAGTCAACGCTTACTGCCCAGCTGAAAATGACCTAATTATTACATTATGGCGTCGTCTCTATGCCGTAACTTTTTCCTAAGCGTTTTTGGTTGTTGTTTTTGGTTTAATGCCATTTTTCAGCACATCATCGGCTGTACATGGCGGCCAGTAAAACTAATGGAGAGAAAACCCCGGGAAGAACGACCGACCCACTGGAAGCTACTCGTAAGCTTTCTCACATACCCACATAGGCTGAACCTGAGACTCAAACCCTTGCGAACAGAGGTAAGAAGTCAGTGATTGGTAAAGGCGAGAGCTTTGACGACTGTGCCATCCGGGGCCCCAAGCGTTGTGGTCAAAATCAGGCTACTGTATAGCTGAAGAGAGATAGCCCATCTGACGAAAGAAAAAAAATCTTTTATCCATTAGGATATGGGAGGTGTTGACTTTCTCAGACCATTTTCCAATTGTTAAATATCAGCCCATATAGTTACAAGTGAAAACAATCATTATCTCCTCGCGTGAACGTAAAAGGCAATATAATTGTACACGAATGCGATCCCCAATACTCAATGATACTCCGATGAATATGTCTCCTGATGCGTGAGTTCGTGTACATGAATCCACATTGAACCTCTTTGGATTACTGTGAATAATTACACCGACGTTGTTCGGCTTCCTGATGCTAAAAGAAACAACAAGTGGATGCACAGAAACTGGGGTAGAGGTCAAGAGAGGATTATGACTGAAGTGCTTCAGAACGAGCTGTTATCCGCATCCATCATTAAGTCTATTTTGCACATCACCATGGTAATGACTGATGAACAGACCAATATTAGCCCAGGTGGCATTGTTCAAATCCACAGACAAAGGAAAGGCTGAATCTCAATGGACCACTCTTGAACATCTCGGTAAATATTGACATCGTATTAACATCGTATTTACACATCTTCACAGAGGGCTATTGGCTCTTTCCATCTAGTACCTGATGAGTCTTCAGGCAATAATAAATCTCTAAGCGCGTACCTAATAATACAATCCGCAGAAATTGGCTTTTTAGACATGTTCACCTACCTCGTCGTTACTGGTATTATTATTTTTTTACTTTAGGACATTTCCATTTCCCTTCTCATTTTCATACGGTTTTCCTCCTCAGTTTCATACGGTTTTGATGATATAAAGACAATATTAACCACAGATTTTCTTGAATCTATTGTGATTTTATTTCTTTTTCGTATAATTTTTATTTTACCAGGATTAAAGCCGGGTGGAATTGGATCTAGCGAAAGCACTAAATACAGTTACGTAAATGACATCTTTATTGATAATGCATAAGAATAATGATTGAATCTGAAATCTTTCATGTGCGCATGAAGTCCAACAGATGATATTACGGAATGATGCGCACGAAGTTAAACAATGGATATAAGAAAATGATATCGTTCTAAATGGAACCGACCAAAGCAACGAATTTAAGCAAAGAAACACAAATGATCCCGCACATGAACGGATATGATCAGCGCATGAAACTTTCACCAAATACAATTACTATATGGAATCATTAACAAGCATGGTTGACATGTGGATCTATCGACGAGATATAATCAAAGAATGACATTGGTACACAAGTATGATTAATATATGGTTCATCCACAAGTATTATGGCTGTATTGTTGATGAATGGTTGACAAACAAGTATGATTGTTTTGCACACATAGTGACGTTGAATTTAATTATTATACATATTGTGATATTGAAATTTTCACACATATAACGATTTTGAGTTAAATTGATCGCATTTCCAGTCGAAGATCACAGAGTGTTTCCGATTTCACAACTCCAATCAAATGGTGACAGAACGGCCACTCTCTCCAGGCCTACCGAAGGATTCTTTCGGAGCATTATAATCTGGCAGAAAACTTGGCCCCACACGTAGAGAAAGCCTCATTTGTCCTTTGAACCAACGTCACCATCAATCGCAGCATCAAGCTTACACAACCCCAGAATTTGATTACTCCCTGTGAACAACTACAAATCTAACGACTGAGCTCTAATATATGATACAATGATATACATTACTCATGCGGGAACAGGACTTCATTTCGGATTTTATTATTTCATAAAAGTAACTGTACGAGATTATTATTACAATAACCACGTTCGTACACGAATCTGTCTCATGCTGGAAAAATTGCACTGGATTACAAGAACTCGAATACTACTTCTCCTTTAATTCATGCAACGTATTTTCAGCGATAACAGCAATGTCTAACTTAAAACAGACTGTAGTCTATCTCGTAGAATGGCTTTATCGTGACGTAGGTCCGACTTTCCATAAAATCTATAATAATTTCCGAAAGTCCAATATTTAAAACAAGTCTCTTATATAGAACAGAGATCACAAAAAGAATAAATTTCCATTTTCACATATCTCTACAGCTGAAAATTATTTCCGTAAAGTGGACAGCTTCCTGACAAAACTTATCTGAATTGTGACTAAACAGAAATAATTATAAGTACCCTAGTTATGGTTAAATCCTCAGCCAGAGAACTCGAGATAATCGTTATTTACCACCTTCATCACTCTGTACGTGCAGTGGTGGGTAAAGAGAGCCCAGTATTTTTAAACATCTAGGGCTGAAACTATACACCCACCCCGGGTAACGCTGTACGTAGTAACGTAACCCGTGTTCATATTAGTTTATATATTATGCAACTGTATTTTAGTACACACAATTTCTTGAAAGTTATTACAATCTATTTAAATGACAGAAAGTCAGCCGATGAGAAAATGAGATAAACAGATACCTTAATACTAGTACATGATTGACATGTTTCTTTATATATGTCCATCCAATGCTAAATCCTAGTGGATGTATATGATTGACATGTTTCTTTGTATATGTCCATCCAATGCCAAATCCTAGTGGATGTACATGATTGACATGTTTCTTTATATATGTCCATCCAATGCTAAATCCTAGTGGATGTACATGATTGACATGTTTCTTTATATATGTCCATCCAATGCTAAATCCTAGTGGATGTACATGATTGACATGTTTCTTTATATATGTCCATCCAGTGCTAAGTCCTAGTGGATGTACATGATTGACATGTTTCTTTATATATGTCCATCCAATGCTAAATCCTAGTGAATGTACATGATTGATATGTTTCTTTATACATGTCCATCTAATGCTAAATCCTAGTGGATGTACATGATTGATATGTTTCTTTATATATGTCCATCCAATGCAAAATTATGTTATCCAAGTACGGTGTATATATTGTTTAGGTATTATATATACTAGGTACTCAGAAGTGCTATGGCTTGAGAGTTAATGACTGACGAATACAAGGCATGATGAGTCCCATTTGTATCATTAATTCAATGTTCTCTTAAATTTATTTTGCGGAAGACCTGGATTTACCTTAGCATATATAGTCTGGCTACGTTTGCAAAGAGTTTGATGTAAAGGCTGACTGCAACTGGCATATCTTTTTTAAAATGAAAGACAATATTGGACCCATCGAGCTACTTTAGAAAATGAACATTCATGAATTCCTTCATGCCGAAGCATGTCTATCCCCAACAACACTTTTTATCCAATTAAAATGTCTTAGTATACATATCAACATCATATTCTTTATTCTAACTGTAGAAGGACATCTGAAAGTCGTGTACACTTTGTGAATCACTTTGTTGCCTATCGTATATGTTTGGCCTCTGCCTACATGGTCAAATTTCGTGCTAAAACCACTTTCGTTATTTCTTTTACTGGTTCTCAAGAGTTATAGCAATTTGTGGTTTGTACATAATATGCTCATTGTCTCACGAAAGGTATTCTTTTATATTTGTGAATAGTTAAACATGCTTGTCAATAAATTTTTTACAAAATGAGATCATCTTCACGAAATAGGATGAATCGCTCTAGTCAAACGTCTTTCTAAGAATGGATTAAGCCTGAGAAACTTACTACTGATTTTGTGTTCTTCCTTCATAGGAAAACAAACTCGAATGAATATTGTTTCTAAGTTGCCGTTATTATCTACTTTGAATCTTTATTGGACCAGCATTTTGGACCTCCCATTCCTCAACCTGCATTTGCAACTCCCATTCCTCGGCATGCTATTGCCAATAAATGTGCCGTTAACGCACGAAAATAGTTTCAAAAAAGTAGAATGCGTCCAAACATCATTTCTTATTAGCATCAAATTGAGCAAAATTTAATGCATTTAAAATTGAAAGATCACCTGCATAGTGGACTGGTCCCATCACAGTGGTAGGTGTATGTAAAACAAAACTATCAAGCGCTTGTTCAGTAGCCCTATATTCGTACTAAATGTAAAGCTATGCTAACACATGCAAGTTCTGAAAAGACACAGAAAGTTAAAGTTCTTTCTCATCTTGGTTACGCTTTATCCAAATGACCACTCCAGTCAGTGATAATAAGGGATAAAGCTGACCACTCACGGCAAGGTAAAGCCATTGTCCAATCTGAATGGCGAGCATGTGAAGGAGAAGAATCACATTGATTTGTTGGTCACACTCAGAGATATCTTGTTGATTTATCGTGAAGTTCATGTATTAATGTTTTAGTAATCTAGAAAAAGACAGCGACATTTTAGGGGGTATCGATTTTAGGGATCAAAAAGGAATATGTGTGTTTCTTCTTCACTTTAAATTGGTGAACTGAAACAAACCGCAAAGATTGCAAACACTTTAATGACTTACTTTGAGTAATAGTTTGCATAATTCTATCAACGCTTTACTTGGTGTCAAAATAATGTCTTCGTTTTTACATGGCAATTTTTCATTTCAATGTTTTAAACATTTTTTTCTTGGAGATTCGTGTGATGAGATAATATCCGGCAAATTGCCTTTGCGAAATCAAGATTCTCATTTTCTCTTTAAAATTAAATTGTTTTTCTCCGATAACTTTTTCTGGTTGTTATCATTTGTAGGTCTGTACCCACAGATGTCAATGTGCTGTGCTGTTTTTCAATCAGTTAGGATTCGTGCGGGAATATTTGCCAATTAAAAATTGGCCTTCAGATTGCACTGGCAAAAATGATTTTTGTTTTACTGGATGTAATTATGACATCATTGTACACATTAGTACATGGACACAGACAATTACGTGACAACAATAAGGCATCTCATTGCTGTCAATAGCCTGTAAAATATTCGCCAGAATTCTGCTGAACCTCTTTGTGCATAAATCACATCAATGAGAATCAGTGTGCAGTCAGAAATGATGAGGGACCAAAGACTGGTATCAGAAGCTCATCAACTCCAGAAAAGTGCTATAAACAGATCTTCAACCTGTACACGACATTCGTGGACCTGACAAAAGCCTTTGACACACAGTCAGTCTTGGCGGTATCTGGAAGATCATGGCACCAGTTTGGTTGCACAGAGAAATGCATCGTAATAGTTCGGCAATTCAATAATCGCATGCTCACTCGATTTGTTGATGGCGGTAAATTATCTAAACCATTTCGGTCACCAATGGAGTCAAGCAAGGCCGTGTGTTGACCCCAACCCTCTTCAGTATAATGTTCTCTGATATGCTTATAAATGCCTTACTTAACTGTGACACGTCAATAATATGTCAGACGACCCACTGCCAAAGAAAGATATTCTACGACGAGCGAGATGTAGTTGGGAACGCAAATTTTGGGAGGTCAAAGACTCCCTTTAGTCACCCTTGAAAAATTTCAACACTGACCCTGAGTCTAGGGGTGATCGTGCCCAGGATATTTCCACCTGGAGCTATACATGGGCTACAGATCTTGAGCTGAGAATTGCAGAGGCACTGCAGAAGTGCAAGCAGTGAGAATATCGGAACTGTGCTCTATTGATCAAGCAACCAAGCAGCAGCAAATCCTGTCCAGTGTGCCAAGACAGTTCAGAAAACAGATTGGCCGGATCAGCCACTCACTTGTTGAAAGATACCAGTTAGTAATGTAATGATCATCTTCGAACTCGAAAGACGAACAACAAAATATACTTTCATAAACAGTTTAAATGTAAAACAGTAAAGTCACCAAAGTTAAAATGAAATTTTCATTTTTAACTTCCATTTGATTACTAATTATTTTCTTTCATTTGTTGATATTGACATCTAGCTGTAGACACAACATTAACGTTGTCTTGAAAATATAACAGCTTTTTTTTACCTTTTCTTGACAGAAGGATTTATGTTTTTGTTTTGCATAATCATTGCAAAACCTGACTAAAACTTCTCTAGACACTGTACCTTCTGTCTTTATTGTATTAATGCGTTATCAAGAAATCTAGGTTTCATTATTTTCCATTCCAAAATGATGTAGCACGTAATTTTTCTCATAAGTAAATCATACGTTATAGGTAATACATAATATATTTCCCCAATGCGTCTCTATTGCTCTCTGCCTCACGGTTTGACCTGTATTGGTGTGATGCCAGCCCTGCCTGTCTGTAATAACTGGTACTGAAAACATCTGTCAGGTGTTATTCAAAGGCATGTACGCCTCTGTGTTCAGATTAATACAGGGACAACTCAGTTAATCTTCGTTTTAACAACGTTCCCAAATGCTTTCTTTACGATGGCTCTCATTGGTAAGTCCAGCTGTCATGAACAGTTTTGTCATTACTGGTGTTTCACCAATTAGAGAAAGAATCAAGAAAGAAGGAAGGAAGAAAAGAAATAAATAAATCTAATTGGTGCAATGAAAGGTTCTATAAATCTATTTCTCACTTGAACAACAAAAGGCAGTAAAATTGAAAACAATGGAATTTTACAAACAACATGTACATTAAATTTGCATAAATTGTAATCAAACTACGCCTTCTATCTATAAAAATTAATATCATTTCTCACTATCCCTTTCTTGGTCAGTGATTTCAAGAGCATACATTCAATAGAAACATATTATAAGACGTGAAATCTCAGGAACTTAAGTGTAATATTATATTTCCAGTACTTATGATAAGGGGTCAGGGTATTTAATTAAATCTACAATAGGGTAAGATGAACCATTTAGATGGATACAGCCAGGAGAATTAGAGATGTTTTTAAAGTTGGGGTATGAGGTTAACCTAATCAGTTTCTTGTGTCTTTGCCGTGTGGTCAGCAGATACCTTACTCACTGGAATATTATGATTAGCAAGAGGTGATTTCCAATCTTTCTGACACTTTGAAAATTTTTGTCACTAATAAATCATCGGAATAGATATCCAGATATTGACAGCCATCTCACCTGTCTCTTTTTATGCTTGGAGATTTGAAATTTCATCCGATTTTATTTTACATACAAATAAAGTTTACATTTGATGAATCGGCTCCATAATAGTTTTCATAACATGGAGAAATTGATCGATTGATATTTTATCAACGACAATAATAGCAAATCCCTTGACTGCATTCAACATTTCCATAACATGGAGAAATTGATCGATTGATATTTTATCAACGACAATAATAGCAAATCCCGTGACTGCATTCAACATTTCCTTTACTCATGAAAGTTTATATGGATGTACTGATCACTCACCTCCAATCCTGAAATAATTTAAAATATAATCTATAAGACTCTCTGAGGTTTTAACGTTTTGATGGATATACATGACACGTTATCAGCACTGTTTGGATTTTCATTTGGTTGCAATTTATCTAACAATTAATCGACCGATGCCGGAAAAATAGCTACAGAATCAGAGACCTTTCTCGACACATGGAGACATATACAAAACAACATACGTTTTAAGTTCTAAATTTTCAGCCAAGCCTTGTCACGTCCAATACGAAAATCTCACGAAGAAAGGGAAGGAAACGATGACAATAATAATGAAGCATTATAAAAAGACAGTGATGAATATTCTAGGAAGAAGTATAAAAGGTTCTTTATACAGCTGTTCTAAGAATTCTAGCGTATTTTGATTAGTTTTTTGTTTATTCTAAAATGTTTTGTTCCTTATGATCCCTAACACGGATAAAGCTTCAGTACATCCAAATCTGGTATCAGGCTTGCAAGCTAATTTTCACAGTTGGTGGTTGCTATCAGAAGACACAGATTTAATCAGCCACCATTATGTGGATGTGGTTCTCGAATATTTGAAAATTTACTGGCTGCTTGTCTAACATTGATCATCAGAACAAAGCAATAAACCTTAATGTTTAATCCACCTTCAGAAGACTGATTAACTTGGAATACAATAACGTAAAACGTACTAATAATTAATTTTTACAACTTCGAATTGAAGCTTTGCTGTTACTGAGAGGGAAAACTGAATTATGGTGTCACGGAATATGGCAAGAAAATAATCTGGTAATGCATTAGAATAATTTAGGTAATTGGTTTCTCAGACGTATACAGCGTTCATACTTTTTTTTATGGTGACTGGACAATACATGCATCTCGTCGTAGGTTGCTCGGGGCTAGATACCCATACAGCACGATGTGCACGGGTACTTTACTTCCTGTTCGTGCAAATTTTCCTTTCTTTTTGATTTTGGTATTTATAGTAGACTTATTGTCTTATGCGACACATTGATCGTTTGGATCTTGTCAAGGAGTGTCAATACTCTTACGACTTAGTACATCCGTAGAGAAAGTGATAAATAATATACAAGTCAAATTTGTAAGCGTATATATATATATATATATATATATATATATATATATATATATATATATATGTATATATATATATATATATATATATATATATATATATATATATATATTAAATGCACCCCTCTCAAAATACCGTCATATTTTCCATTCTTCGGATTTAAACACTAGAAAATTATTGGTCTGTTACGATTCATCCCCGAGGACTTTATTTTGACGTAAAATAATATGGTAGCATATATTTATGGATTTCCTCTCTGGATTTAGATTATTTCTTATTATGACCAGCTTGGTATCTTTATAGCTGGATGGATGGGTTCACAGGGGTTCGTTACAAAGAAAATTAGGAGTATCCGTCCATGAATCAAGAGATGGTGAGGGGGGAGGGTCTAACATGTAACAATATAACATAAGGGAAGACACGAGTCCGCACCCCTCGGTAGTTCCAACCCTGCTAGTTTATCCTAATTGCGTCTGCTAATTTCCAACTTAAGCCAGTCGTAATCAAGAATAGTTCAGTTTTCAAAACAGCTCGACACACTTCGTTCAGTTTGTGACATACTGGAGAAAATGCAATAATTGTTCGCTGATTTTGACGTCTGACAAGTAATGTCCCCGGCAGTGCCGTTTGCATTCGGATCGTCTTGGATTTCATCATTGACCGAAAGGTTAGATCAGAACAACCTCGAGTCCGCAGTAAATATCGTTAATGTACACAGTGATGCGTTTTAATTTTGGTGGCAAAAACAAATATTGATTTTGGTAAATTTGGTGCTGATTGTTGGTTACATTGTTGCATAGTACATTGTTAACTCCTGAAACATTGTTTGAAAATACATGTCAATACTTATTGTAATCACATAAACAGTTATAAATTTATGATATTAATTATATTCGAACATTCTCACTCGTATATAAAATATTGAACATATTGTAACATTTTGATAATTAGCATTATCTACGCTACTATGCTTATTTTACCATGGCACAATAAAATTATCCATTTATTTCCTTGCTATCGTTTGCTTGTATTTAGCGCTAACTACAGACTCGAGGTTGTTCGGGTCTTACCTTTCGGTCAATGGTGGTTATATGAACCATACTCATATTCATATTTTTTATGTGAATCTGTTTTCTTTTCATAACGTGTTGATTATGGTAGTCATATGTAGCGGGTGGGTTTATGAGTCTGCTTGTGTATGTGTTGTCGTAAATATTTATTTTTCATTTCATCAACCTCCATTCACTCACATTGTGTTGTGTTTTAACTCGGTCCAAAAATCCGTTCGGTTAAAATCCTGTTACATATGGAAAGAACGTATATGACCCTTAACAGCGGATTTGTGAGACATCCTAGAATCTGGTCATCAGTCATCTGTTAGTACTATATATTGCTTTTTATTAAAACCAATTCACTGTTGCCAGTTCAATGTCTCAAACAAACGTAAGGTAGAACCATGTTATGTAGCAGGTTCTCTGAAACAAACAAAGCAATGCAAGGAAGAATAAAACGAATAAAGTGAGAAATATGAAGACACCAAACCGGTTAACACGCCATCGATAATTTGTAAAGCGATCATACAATCTATCAGTAGGCAGCCAAAGCACCCGATAAACAAATATATTGTAAAAAGCTGTGAACATTATGTTACGTGTAGGCTCGTACAATAATAACAAGAGAAAAGAGTGAAGACAACAAGCTTTGTATATTTTAACAAAATAATTTATTTCCCTAGAAAACAATGTAAAAATTGGAAAATAGGACTTACGGTTTGTGAATATAATCCAAAATGTAATCCTAAGAATGAAAAATACAAGTCCTATCACTAAATAGTTCTATTAGAATCCAAGTTCGAATCTCGACGACGTTCCAATATGGAAAGCGATGACGTCAGATGTGGTCCTTGCACAAAATAGCAACAATTCCTCAATTGAATCACCGTTTATGTTTCCGAATAATTCCAGAATAAATTTCCACTGAATTTCTTTCTCCCAGAATTTATAAAACGGTACACTCGTTTGGTTTTCTAGAGAATAATTTATTGAATTCCAAACACAAATGAATTTCAAAAACAGTCTGGTTTCGACAATAAAATAACCTATCCGGCCTTCTAGGTATCAGAAATACAACTGACTGACGAGCGCTCGGGAACAGTATTATATCTACCCAAATTATCATCCCGTTCTCGCGAGACAGACTACGAGGTCTCCTAACACTTGAAACACGCAATAAGAAAAATGCAATTCGTCACGTAGGAAGAACCCCTATCTACTATCACTCTGAAATAAATTTAAAAATAACACATTGTTTATCCAGACTAGATCATGATCAACCCTTACTTGTAAAGTAAGCAAAAAGGTTTGGTGCATTTGTCAACTATTGTTCAGACATGCAAAAGACTTCATGTGTGACTTCCATATCTACTGCAAAGGCAGGAAACACATTTTTCATACTCTTATTACATGGACTAGATACACCATCATGCAGCATTGCTGTTCAATGTCATACTGATAGGATACTTAAGAAAAAACAAACAAGCAAACGAAATATACAACACTATTAACTAAGCTCAGTATGATTATGTAAACGTTTGACTCGATTGACCAAGCATTTGTGAACTTGTTATTATTTCGCAATGATACACTTTAATTGATACACATATTCATGAGAAATCCTCATCTATATGAAAACCACGATGATCAGTATACACATGTCTAAAATTTCATCTACTACACAGGTTGTGAAGTAAATGTCCAGCAAGTAAAGAGAAGGAGCAAAGGCATTGCAAACTTTCATGTACTTGTCAGCATTCATACATGACACTCATGCAAGAAAATGAGCTTACTTTTTCAATGTTACTTATGCATAAGTTCTTTTTCGAAATGTTGGTAAACCCATTTAAGCTATGTACAGGTGACGTCACACTTCAAGAAATAGAAGTAATGTTAATTTTGCTCAACACATTTTTTTTCTATTTCTTCAGAACAATGAATTGAAGAGTAGTTACGACGTGGAGAGAGAGGGACTTTCTAGAGCCATAAAAACTACAGAACCACAGTGTGGAGGTGACACTATTATTACAGCCAAGCATGTTCAGATCCAGAAATGGATCAGAGAGAATATGAGAGCCGCACACTATGATGTGTGACATGTAGCCAAGGGTATGTAGATATTGCAATTTTTACTACCCTGAATGATACCATTTGATAAAACTCGTATACAAGCACATATAGTAATATAACAATTGTATGTTTAAAGTTATATTGAAGTTGGACAGTGAACATATCATTAGGAATACAGCACACACGCCCCTTAATATTTCTGGCCCCTCCTCCCCGCCCCCGTACATACTCACACAGAAGGGAGAAACTAACTAATGTAAAGCAACTCGAACTTGAAAGATTTTAATCAAAACAAAGCTAACAGTCTTTTTTGTAGCACATATTCAAAATAATATACCGCAACTAAAATTATTATTCAATCATTCATTAAACTATGATTTATATGTATGTTAAAAGGAATACTATTTAAGTCTTGTTTCGAATTCCATTAATTCTCTTTGGTAAATTGTCAGTGTGAATATAGGCAGTGGGTGACATTTTTCAGTTTCTTTAATTACTGGGGTAACAATTTTTTTTTCACACTATGTTGAAGAATTGATGGCAGTACTGGAGGAAGTGGTCAGGAAGCCGGAGTCAGTCGATTGACGTTTATTGCCACCTCTGTGCAGCAATGTATCTATTATGACTGAAAATAGAATATATAGCAAATTTTTAAACTTGAATAAAGTTATGTTATTTCATGTATCCCGGTTTTCTGTCACTTATTTCATGTTTTCAGAGTCAAGGCCTCTAGCATAAAATTAGATTCTACTACAACCAGTGTTAGGAAGCTAAATGAATAAAAAGCGAACATGAACAGACAGCAATATGTTTTTAATGTCATAGTATAGAATCTGTTCAAGAAATGAAAATAATTTTTCATGAGAATTTCCAAGATAATGGACAAATGATTTAAGCAGGATCTATTATCAAAATGAAAGGTTTGGGTGAAAATTCCACACCCAAATAAGGTGATAGTACTGACACATTTTGTCAATAAAGGAGGGATTTTATGAAAAGGAATTTTAAGCATAATGTTCACACGTGTATAAAGCAATCACTTGTCCCAAAATTGACTCTGATAGTGACACCATAACTACTGTAAGAATATTTTGCCTACAAGTGTTCATGTACTCGGAAAGAATTTCCTTGCAATTTCCATATTGCTGTATTAAGTATTTAACTTTTAACACCCCTAGTTGCAGATGAACCACGCCCACATGAAAATCTGCTCTGAAGACGTCAAAATTTCGCCCAGATTCGTGCCCTTCTCTTTTCATTATGAAATTGAAATGACATTAACGAAAGAATAATAATAATTGCCATAATGATAATAGTAATTACCAGAATGAATAGCCCAAGCGTTGTTCAGCCTCATTATACCCTATGTTCTCTTTAGGGTCCTTGTCCACGTTCTCGTCTCGTTCGGGCTTAAAATGGTACTGTCTAACCTCAGCGAGCAGAATATTCTTAAATGTCATTACGTTCGCCATCTTCTAGGAGTTCACCTTCCTCACACGACGAAAATGAGCATGACAAATTTGCCGTAAATTCGCTAGAATCATCACTAGATTCAGCCATCATCACCTCATACGCTAAACTTGAGGGACTTCCCGACAGTACGTCACTTCCGGAAATCTTATTATCACCGGAAGTATACAAATATTTCCGGAGCGTTTTCCGTAAAACATCGATAAATGCACACATCATCTTTCATTTTCTTCTCCGTGAGTTAAAATATGCATATTTAATGCACATTTCTGAGTTATTTAGTGAAAAATGGACATTCTGATATATAGTGTGTATTACACTCTAGTAGACTTTTAAACATAATCGGATGACTAAAACTGTTCTGCGAATCTAAAAACAACACATAATTATTGTTTTATTAAAATGTTATTTTGACATGATCAGATTGGTTCGGGATGGCATGGTGTCATTGCTTTAATGACGTCACGGTTTCCAAACATGGAATTTCTAGGTGCTGTTTTAGTAAAGGCCCTTTTCCTGCTTCAAATCTCCTTTCTTCCTTTCATGTTGTATTTCGCATTTATGCACCAGTAATAAATAATGAACGAATAAAGACAATACACTATTTGCTGTGTGCAAACATTTGCTGCCCGAGTACTCGGAGGACTTTTGACTCTTGCATTCAAATTTCTTTACTCATACTCCAGCAAATTCTGGCACATCGAATACAATGAATTATTTCTGTATTAAGTTCAAACCTGAACCTCACATGACAAATTTTCTGATAATCGATGAATCAAAATTTCAAATGTTTCATCGAAAAATGAAAGCCTACAACATTTATCTAAACTGGATCAAACTAACTGAAAACTATTAGCATCACCGAAATCGACGCGCTAAACTGGGATCCTCATATGGTAACAAGGATATAACGTCCAAAGGCCTACCGCGAGGCTCAGTACTATGACCTCTGATATTTAATACCTTTATAAATGACATATTCTCCTTCACAAACAAACAACACTATAATTATGCTGATGACAATACCATATCTTATATCAATAAAGATCCAAATAATTTTATATCTGTTCTACAAAATGAGGGCAAGGTTCTGACTGGTTCACAGCAAATTGTATGCAAGCAAACCCTCCGAAATTCCAAGCTATTATTCAGAGCAAAAACGCGCAGAAAGTAATCAATATCGCATCAGAAAACCGTGAAATAGTATGCGAGGACTCTTATAAACTCCTTGTAGTAGATATTGATTCTCAAGTAAATTTTAGCAATTTAGACAATTAAACATCTTGCATCGTCTCAACCAATGTTTGTCCACTAACACTAAGCTACTAATCTACAAATGCTTTATTAAGTCAAATTTCAACTACTGGCCCCTCTGCAACAAACATAGCTCTGACAAAATGGAAAAATATAGTGCATGGCACTGAAACTAGTGTTTGATGAATTTACTAGTTCATATGATTCTCTGCTACGGAAAACAAACCTTTCTACTCTTCACATTAATAGATTAAGGTATATGGCAACTGGAGTATACAAGATACTTCCCAAAAAAACTAGCTAATTACTTGAGTAATCTGGTCACTTTCAAAATCTGCAAATGCAATCTAAGATAGCAAAATCTGACAACAGTACTCAGGGTAATGACCACTAGGTATGATAAGCTCTCTTCAAATTTTACGCTCCCAGAGTCTGGCACAACCTGCTCAGTGAACTAAGAACAATCTCTGATTTCAAAGAATTCAAAAAAGCTGATTCAGACATGGTCCTGGCTGCACTGTGCATACGCGTTATGTCTATGTATTTAGCGGTCAGTGACACTTCAGCTATAAGGTTACCTTCTTCAATGAGATGGACTTAAATCCTGTTACCATAATGGCTCTTTTAAGTGAGCACCTCTTATATTTTAACTTTAAGCACCCACATATTCATACATTAAAACATCTGTATGTTGTATTTTACTGTGTTGTAGTTTAATATGATGTTGAACTGTCTTCTATCTACTGTTGAATATCTTTTAATCTAATATTGCATTGCCTCTTAATCTGCTGTCACAATTGGCACTGTAATGTCTACATGTGTACTGTTACACTGTAAATATGTACTGTTTGTGCACCTGCCTGTTTAATAATGAAATGCTGTTGTTATGTCGGTAAAACAGCTCGTACTGATATAGTTTTATACATTTTACTCGGACTACCGACGTTAAATACAATTTTTTGTATCTTTTTACTCGTTTGATCCGGTGTCTCCACGAACTTAATTTGTGAAACGTATGCATTTGACCAATCATTATAAGGGTCCAATAAAAGAGAAACGTCTCAGACGCTTCAGTATTGCCTAGGTAAGTTATCGGATATATTTGTTAGACAAAGATTTAATGTTGCTTTGTATCATTGCAAAACAAAGACGAATGAATTCCATTTACTATTGGACACGTGCTCAGAAACTTGGATGCGATGAATCATTATCTCTTATATGGGCTGTCTCTTATTTTTACAAGTTTTCAAACATTTGATTACCATCTTTAGGGTCAGCTGTCACGTCTTGCGCTCTTTTGATTGCCATTATATTAATGGTTGGGACATTTCCTGGCCACTGCTATTGTTCGCATTTGACCATTGCCCATATTTCGTCAACCACTACCTGATAATGTGACTAGACAGTGATCTAATGTCTGGAGAATGGAAGCTGAAGACTTCTTACTTAGAGATTGAAGTAAATGTTGGTGTCCGGAGTGCCTTGAATCAAATAAAAAACTGTCATCATTTTCGCGCTTAGTTACCTAGCTTTGAAGTCTGACCATTGTAAAGTCGTGCATAATTATTACGTTTCAAAACAATGGTTAAATCTTGTCTCTTCAATATTAGATTATTATATCATCGTTATTCTGTTATAAAGCAACTAGAAAACGAAATTCGCTCATATCAGTACAATAAAAGGTATGTGTTGTGCTGTGTTTTTGCTGAAATTGCATCAGTGCTATTCTTTACTATATAATGAAGGAACATAAGATTCAGTCTTCAAAGAAGGATCATCCAAGTATGTTATATTGTACTTTCATCGCCAACAACTTATATGTGCATTTTTACTGAACACTTGTACGTATATTATCACCGAACAGTTTATTATTGAACACTTGAGTGTGCATTACTATTGAACACTTGTATGTGCATTATTATTGAACACTTGTATGAGCTTTATTATTCAACACTTGTATGAGCATTATTACTGAACACTTGTATGTGCATTATTATTGACCACTTGTATGAGCATTATTACGGAACACTTGTGTGCGCATTATTATTGAACTTTTATATGTGTATTATTATTGAACACTTGTATGAGCATTTTTACTGACCACTTGTATGAGCATTATTACTGACCACTTGTATGAGCATTGTTATTGAACTTTTGTACGAGCATTATTACTGAACACTTGTGCGTACACTATTATTGAACACTTGTATGAGCATTATTATTGAACACTTGTATGTGCATTATTATTGAACACTTCTATGAGCATTATTATTGAACACGTGTATGTGTATTATTACTGAACACTTGTATGAGCATTATTACTGAACACTTGTACGTGCATTATTATTGATCACTTGTATGTGCATTATTATCGAACACTTGTATATGCATTATTATTGAACACTTGTATGTACATTATTGCTGACAATCACAGAACTGGTGGCTGATAAAAGAGACATCTATACACGATTACTCTTTATTGTTCATAATCTTTATAGTACAGTATAAAGCCATCGTCTTAGTATAAAACATTAAAGTAAACAGACATGATTCCATGAGTATTTTGACTTGATACATAATTGTTTACTTTGCAGAACCATCTTCTTTCATGGCGATTATCCAGAGAAAGTTTTAGTTGATCCTAGTCTCTCATGATCGATTGATTTAATTTTCTATATATGAATTTGTAATTATTTTGTAATTTATCCATATTTCGCCTTTCAAGCAACTTTCTAAAAACTATCCTGCACATCGACACCAATAACGCGCTGTAATCTGTATGCTTGCTAACTCCTTCAGGAGGCCAGGTTGTCTAGTTTTCTTAACAAATTTGGAGGGTAACCTTCACAGGAAACGGAACTTAACCGATTGATAGAGTATTGACGACAATGCACCCTACAGTCTAGTATTTATCATACAGATGCTCACCGAGATGCTTAACAAAAAGTCGAAAACTTCACAAATTAGATCTTTATCTGAGACGAGCTTAGATTTAATCAACAATGAATAGCACTATTTAATGCCTAAATGAAGACGGAAATTAGCTAGCTGAAACAGGAGGCAGAGTGGGATTGCATAAATTTGTGCCGATTAAAATAGTAGTGAGAAATATATCAATTTACCGTTGAACTGAGTGAGTCACCAGTAAATGATGTCTTTAATAACAAAAATACAGCACCAGAGTTAATATGTGAAATTAATTAATCTGTATTTTCGTACCGAATCATGTAGTTTACAAGAAGACGGAGAATACAATAGACTGTGCTTCGTTTTAAGACTGGCTGTTAACATCACAGCTGTGTTCACTATTTTCCCTACATTTGTATTGATTTTTTATTTTATTTTCCTACACAATTCAATAAATTATGTGTTGTTTATTAATATATATTTCCATAAATCCAGCATTAATTATTAAATTTTCAGTTTTAAAAAGAAATATTTCGTTTTCTATTGCTTTGAAAAAGATTATGGTCCTGTTTTATCACGTAGCTGGTTTACTTTACATGTAGTGCTTGCGGTTCATTCTTCTTTATAGTATGTTAACACAGCGTCATTACTGAGGGGGGGGGGGTGCGGACCACACCGGGTGACACCATCAGAGGGGGTGACACCAAAATGACTGTCTGTAAAATTTTTGATTTTTTGTGCAGGAATGGGGTGACACCATGAGTTACCGCACATGACTGTCTATAAAAGTTTTGAATTTTTGTGCAGGAAGGGGGTCCATGGGGGTGACACCATGAGTTTCCGCACTGGGTGACACCAACCCTACTGACGCCACTGTGAATCGGATTGGTTCTAATACACCCATGAAATCCATGCGCATTATTCTCATTACTGATTGGCTGCGACCGTGGGAGTTTTCCTTGCCTACATTCTGGAACCAATTTATTTTACTATTGCCATCAACAATATGGTAGCCATCTGTCCAATCAAGTGGCAGGGAAGAGTTTCGTAATGGGCCCTTGCCAAATTTCTTAATTTAAGGCTATGGTGTGACGTTTTCAGCTATTATTATTTACTAATTAAAGATACAGATATATTTGTGAACTAGGTTTTTCGGACTGGTGTTGTTCTTGAAACTGATGTGAGGCATGTACACATACCGTAGTTATTCTTCAGTATGTAGACAGGTAAATACCAATAGTTCGCTAGAAAGAAGAGCTAGTCCCCCTCCCGCCCATAGAAGTAAACACGTGGGTTCAGGGCAAATAGAATATCTCAAAAAGGGCTTGGATGGCAACTATTTTAAACTGCAGCATTCTGTTTAGTACACAATGTTTTGCATAATTATCACCTAGGACAAGGGCTTGTATTTGCATTCTGAGCATAACATGGTATCAAAAGTGACCTTTGGACGTGAAAAGGCATGGATAATTTGGGGTTGGGGTACATAAACGTCTTTTGCTATGAACTGCCATTGACTTTTCTGGTCAAGTGAATAATATTCTTATGCCTTGTTTTAATATAGCTATCCAAAAATAGGGACCTTTTTGACCTCACTTATATATCTTATTCTTTTTATGATTTTTTTTATACTAGGCTAGTGAATGCGGCATTAAACTTCTGCATAAAAACTGTTCCTTGCACCCTCAGTAGCCAAATGGACATTGACTATAACAAAAACTCACAGTAGTTCTTATGTAGGTAGGAATATGGTCGATGTATCCTACGTACAATTCTTCGAGTGCCAAATTAAAACTGGGACACGAGAAAACGTTCGCCTAGTTAAACAGAAAATGATATACATGTGGGTGGGTGGGTGGGAGATTGTCGACGTCTTCTTGCTTGAACAACTGATGCCGTGTAGCTCGTTGGGAGGTCAGTCGGCCTCGCAACAAGAGGCCCATTGTTCAAAAATGTATCACATAGTTATCAGCCCATTTTGACATTGTTGCACAGACTAGAGTCTTATTGCTTTATGCACTCTGATGCCTTTTCCGTTCCTGAAGAACATCCATGCACAGTCAAGTGGATGGCCTTTCAGACTCTGCAACCAAACGAATATGTCTGATCACATTGGGTCAAATGTGATTAGACACGTCCGTTTCATTCGGCATTCCTCGGCTGTAGTCACTCTTGTGTTATGGGCTGCCAACAATGTGAGATATTCCTAACAATTTGATCTCTAGTTGTTCCAGCAGTACGGTATCGATCCTCATCATGCATAACAAGGAATATTACATGAAATATTTTAGGATTTAAACTTAGAAATATTGAATTTTCTCCAGAATAAGTGTATCATAGAATTCTTATTTCCATATTGTCCATATTGCGACATATTCGGATTACTGCTTTTGCTTCAACGTCCTTTCCAAAAAATTACATATATCTAATAGTCACACACAAATTAATAGTGAAATGATAATTTTAATACTAGATATTAACTCTAAGCGTGAATTAGTAATCAGCGTCCATATATTTTTTTAATTGCCTCATTCAATTTTTATGAAAATTTTTATAGCTCCGTAAATTTACAAGTACCAGCTTTTACAAACTCATTAAAGATGTTAATACTGTAATTCACTTAGACACTTTGCTTAGCATTTGGCCAATTATCACATGCAACACAGGGATGTTCGCATCAGTGCGTTCTGCCTAAATTAAGTTTAAGTTACACTGAAGTCTTTATGTCAACTTTCCCAAAAGTTTGAAACAATATTGCTTAAGTGGACTTGATTGTATTCTGACTGGTCAGTTCTGTCTATTTGGGAAATGAAAAATATCTGATATTGTGCTAAGAGAAAGTATTTTATGGTGAGCGTGTAATTATACTATGCCTTTTGTCATCTCAGTTGGGAAGATTATAGCCTGTAGGCGAGGTGACGACAACAAAGCAGTCGAGGGTTATTGCCTTTGTCGGCAGCCATTTGAGGCTGGAATTATTTCAAAGACCTTCAACTCATTTTTATCCACGGTTTTCAATGAATCAGAGTTGCAGACTTAGCTCCTGCTCCAAAAGCATAATCGATCTAGAATTTCAAACTAATTTTAATATTTTATTTTATTTTTATTTATTTTTTTTTTTCTCATATTAATCACGAGCAGAACAGTGAATCAAAGCTACAGTTATTGCCGGCATTGACTTCCTCACCGCTCCGGTGGCCTAGTGGTAAGAGCGTCCGCCTTGGATGCGGGAGGTCGCCGGTTCGAACCCCGATCGAGTCATGCCAAAGACTTATAAAATGGTACTAACAGATAGGCGCTCAGCATTAAGAGATTTGTGTTAGGACTGGTCGGCCCTGTGACTAGGTGGGACATCGTGCTACATGTCTGCGGCACGATACCTCAGTGCTAGATATCACATCGTAGCGATATGACTGAAAAATTGTTAGAGCTACGTTAAAAATACACACACACACACACACACACACACACACACACACACACACACACACACACATGCATTGACTTCCTAATGTGTTTCCCGAAGGCACTGACTTACTCGTGTATTGCCAGAGGGCACTGCCGTCCTTGTGTAATGCCTGAAGCATTGACTTCCTCGTGTATTGGTTCAATCATTATCTGTAAAATATGTGGCAGAATCGTGTTTAAGAACGAGAAGGTGGAGCATTAAGATATTGTACTAATTACTTAATTACCTAATTTATTTAACAATATGACGATAAGGAACACTTCAGTTGTCCTTCTCTTAACTCCTCTGACCAGAGGAATTACTTTCTATTTATTAACTTCTTCACCAAAGCTTGTTAATATCCTCACCTTTTAGCATGGCAGTTTCATTAAAAGCTTGGAATAATTAATTATGCTGTAATGCTTTGACAATGGAGGATTGATTTATGTGCATTTTTTCAAAGATTATTTCACAAACAAAATTTGGCAAGATCATAAAATTTTTAACCTTAACATTATAAAATTGTCACCTGAAGGATCCTCGTTGGATAAGCTGACCCTGCCGTAACTTAAGGTAATGCCCAACATTTCTGATAACACCTAGACAATCAGTGTCAGACCCATTTTGAGACGCGCAGAGGAATAATCGTATAATGCGCAATTGTGGCGGTAACCTAGGGGGGCAGAAAATGTGACACGCCATCCTTCTAAAATTAACGCAGTGAGTCATGACGAAAACGTCAATACGTGTACCAAAGAATCAGTTGTTTGAAAATAGTTATCAAATTCATTCTGATTCTCAGTGGGTTCACCACGATATTTACATGCAGTTTCGCTTTGTAAACTAACAATATTGGCAAACACTTCTGAGTCAATGCAATGGTTGAGTGGAAAGTTAAACCGTTGAATGAACCAATTACAGCCTCGTTTTGCTAATGAGCATTCGAACAAACACTGAGGGAGAAATAGCATCCAGAACCAACTGAAGGCAAACACTGAACAAAATGGAAGCCTTTACAGACTGGACATCTGCCATGAGTTCTGAGATCATACGAACTACAATAGTTATACAATCCGACCTTGCAGAATACCAAATTCAATTTCGATTGAGTTTTGAAACCGCAAAGGAACGGGATAAAATTCAAAAGTAAACCCATTATAAGGCTCCATAATGGGGTTCTACAAAAATATTTTAGTCAAACGAAGTTCTTTTGAATCGGTACATATTCTTGTGTGTGTGTGTGAACTTTACACCCATGGGCGCCCGCAGCATAGGTCAAGGGGGGGGGGTCATGTGACCCCCCCCCAAATCATACTGCAAATATATACTCCGACACGTTTAATCATGCAAATGAAGCTGAAAATATGTCACAAGATTCTGTTCAAAACGCTTAGTAAATATTAGCTTTAGTTTCAGACTGCTTACTATACTAACTCTCCCGGCCGTAACTGACTGACCCCCACCTGCAAAAATCCTGAGCCCCCCCTCAAAAAATCCAACGGGCGCCCATGTTTACACCTACATTTAAGAATCTTTTCTATCGGTGCCTGTCATATCTGCTGTCTATTTATCAATACTACTACTACTACTATTACTACTACTACTACTACTACTACTACTACTACTACTGCTGCTGCTGCTACCACTAAAATTTCTTCTACTAATACTGTCATTACTGATAAGACTGCAATAACTACTAAAATGTGGTATTAATAACGGTGACTCGGCAAAAGTGCGGTTTGAAAAAAGAGGATGAGGAAAGTGGCAAATTTCTTGTTAAGTATTTTTGGGACACAATGGAAGATTCCATATCACAGAAGTTACATCATAGGTTTCTTTAGCAGCGTTCTTAACTCTAGTTCAGAAACTTCACTGTACTTCGACTGATGCTGCATGATGGGTACTTTACATATTACATCTATGTGTCTGGGTGGGACATGATGCCAAATGTTTGCTGCATGATGCCTCGGTGCTAGACATCACAATAAAGTGACACTTTTTACACTTAGTAAATTTTAGATCCTTTTATTTCTAAGCCATTTTGCATTCACACACACACACACACACACACACACACACACACACACACACACAGACAGCCTGTTGCCCGTTAAAACAATAATCATAAGTCGCCTTAAAGTTATTTTTGTCTCTAATCACTAAATACTTACAATGTATATCCTGTCTTTAAATGTAACATTGTCTACAGGGTTTTATTATGTTGGGGTTTAATTTCTTGTTTGCAAACCATTACTTATATGTTTCATACTTAACGTCTCCGAATATAATATGTTTAGAGAGTTCTAATTATGTGGATCCAGATCAGTAGTTTATGTATAAAAACCGAATTCAATTAACGCGCCAATCTTACCAACAGATGACAATATTCGAACACATCTTAATACATCCAAAGTCGTGGTCCCCTGAGATATCTCTGTTTTGTTACTTTCTTCTTTTCCAAAAATTAAAATCATATTTCATGTTTTGGTTACTGGAGACCAGTCCTTGTTTTTAATTTTGGATACAATTACAACCAAAGCAAATTATATCAAATTTTGACCAGAAGTTTGTCAATATAAATATTCCGCGTTATCTAGCACGTTTAATGTCGTTGAATGTTAATCTTAAAATTTATCTGCCTTGTCGCTAACCTCTGAGGCATTTAATACAATATTTATTGTGTGTGATTATTTATAGAGGATACATTATTTTAAATATAAGATACCACATATATCTTTGTACTCAGTCAATAAACCCGGTCAGTAGAGTGGCATCTCCGACATAATGAAGGCATGCAATTTTACTCGTGATGAAATAAATTACATTCTCTGTTTTGCATGTTTAGTTTGGACATTGCATGTTAAATTTTGTTTTCGCCACTGTGAACGAGGATGTGTTTGTCTCTATCATATTCAACGCATGTCAAACATGTTCTACACCTGCTAGTATGGTCTTGGACTGTGATTGGAGTTGCCTTTGCTCTGACTAGAATGTCTCTTACCTTTGCTCTGACTAGAATGTCTCTTACCTTTGCTCTGACTAGAATGTCTCTTACCTATGCTCTGACTAGGATGTCTCTTACCTTTGCTCTGACTAGGATGTCTCTTGCCTTTGCTCTGACTAGAATGTCTCTTACCTTTGCTCTGGTTAGGATATCTCTTACCTTTGCTCTGACTAGGATGTCTCTTGCCTTTGCTCTGACTAGGATGTCTCTTACCTTTGCTCTGACTAGAATGTTTCTTACCTTTGCTCTGACTAGAATGTCTCTTACCTTTGCTCTGGTTAGGATGTCTCTTACCTTTGCTCTGACTAGGATGTCTCTTACCTTTGCTCTGACTAGGATGTCTCTTACCTTTGCTCTGACTAGAATGTCTCTTACCTTTGCTCTGGCTAGGATGTCTCTTGCCTTTGCTCTGACTAGAATGTCTCTTACCTTTGCTCTGGTTAGGATGTCTCTTACCTTTGCTCTGACTAGGATGTCTCTTACCTTTGCTCTGACTAGGATGTCTCTTACCTTTGCTCTGACTAGGATGTCTCTTGCCTTTGCTCTGACTGGAATGTCTCTTACCTATGCTCTGACTAGAATGCCTCTTACCTTTGCTCTGACTAGAATGTCTCTTACCTTTGCTCTGACTAGGATGTCTCTTACCTTTGCTCTGACTAGGATGTCTCCTACCTTTGCTCTGACTAGGATGTATCTTGCCTTTGCTCTGACTAGAATGTCTCTTACCTTTGCTCTGACTAGAATGTCTCTTGCCTTTGCTCTGATTAGAATGTCTCTTACCTTTGCTCTGACTAGGATGTCTTTTGCCTTTGCTCTGACTAGAATGTCTCTTACCTTTGCTCTGACTAGAATGTCTCTTGCCTTTGCTCTGACTAGAATGTCTCTTACCTTTGCTCTGACTAGGATGTCTCTTGCCTTTGCTCTGACTAGAATGTTTCTTGCCTTTGCTCTGACTAGGATGTCTCTTACCTTTGCTCTGACTAGAATGTCTCTTGCCTTTGCTCTGACTAGGATGTATCTTACCTTTGCTCTGACTAGAATGTCTCTTGCCTTTGCTCTGGCTAGGATGTCTCTTACTTTTGCTCTGACTAGGATGTCTCTTACCTTTGCTCTGACTAGAATGTCTCTTGCCTTTGCACTGGTTAGGATGTCTCTTACCTTTGCTCTGGTTAGGATGTCTCTTACCTTTGCTCTGACTAGAATGTCTCTTACCTTTGCTCTGACTAGGATGTCTCTTACCTTTGCTCTGGCTAGGATGTCTCTTACCTTTGCTCTGGTTAGGATGACTGAGGTTTCTCACTCTGCAGCAGACTATTACCGGTTTGTTAGGAGGATTAAATTTCGTGTGTAATACGATTCCATGATGGACCAGCGTTCCTGGAAGATTTGACCTATATTATGGTAATCTTGATGGCATGTCGGGATAAATTGTATCCGATCAGCATGTTTCCTTTTCTCTATATTTTAAGATGTCCTTGTTGCCTATGTTATCAGGTCTTTGACATAGCCTCAGTTCATCAAATGATCAGACAGTTCCTCAGACCTCTTTTGGAATGTTTAGTCATCGGAGCAAATACTGCATATTCCCAGTGCATGACTGTGCGGGATGTTCTGAATACAATGTTTTGGCTTACAACTAGATGAGAGAAGTTACAGGTATTTATCAGTTGGCTTTGAGCGATTGTCCATGTGAAATTACTTTTCTAGAAGTCTGCTTGTTGAGTCTAGAAATGTGTGGTTTGAGTTGGAGATTGCTACCGTGAATTTTACTCAGTAATAAAAGTTGTTTGCTTTTGATAAAAAGCCATCCGGATTTTCTCTCCCATGTTGCCATTTCAATTCTGTGTCATCGATGAATCGTTCCCAATGGTATGTTGTATGTCGCACGGATGTTAAACGTTCTTTCTTCAGTTCCACCAAAATAATAGTATGTCATTTGTTGAAATATTCATCATATTAGTTGGTATTAAATATTAACTTTAGATGAAGGAAATTAACCTGGCTGGAAATAAAATTCCAGCTTCCCTCTCGCCACCCCCACCCACTCCACCCCAAATATTACATGGTCTGTCCCCAAGCAGCTTTAACTTGGGAAGAAAAAATGATAAAAATAGTTATCCAATTCTTTATTTTGATTCTGAGTGGCTGGGTCATAACGGTACTGGCTTGTATTTGCGTTTTGAGTGGTCTTAGAACGTTTTGACTTGAATATACGTCCTACACTTATAAATGAATGCAGTGGCTGAGTTGAAATTGAATCCTTCTGATGTTAAAATGACAGAAATGCAGCCTTGCAGTGTTAATTATATCCACAACACAAACCGGTAGAAAAGTATCATCGAAACAAATTGAAGGCAAACACAGGGTACAATCGCTTTCAACAAATAGAAGGCGAACACAGGGTACAATCGCTGTCAACAAATACAAGGCAAACACAGAGTACAATCGCTGTCAACAAATTGAAGGCAAACATAGGGTACAGTCGCTCTCAACAAATTGAAGGCAAACACAAGGTGCAATCGTTGCCTTCATAGACTATACATGATGCTGTGATCCAACGAATTTAACAAGTTATGGAAGTCTAATAACATTGCAGAAGGTTTAATATAATTTCTATCGAGTTTTATCACAACCAAAATAGAGGAAAGTGGTCCAAAAGTAAATTGTATAAAAAGCTTTTTAATTTCATTCTTCATCAATGGTTAACTGTGTATAATGTATCTGTGTTGTGGTACAGAGGCTTTGTGTATAATGTAATTTGTGTCTAATGTATGTATATTGTATTACAGAGGCTTTTTGCATAATGTAATTTATGAATAATGTATGTATGTTGTGGTACAGAGGCTTGATGAATAATGTATGTGTGTTGTGGTACAGATGCTTTGTGTATAATGTAATTTGTGTATAATATATATATATATATATATATATATATATATATATATATATTGTGGTACAGAGGCTTTGTGTATAATATATGTATGTTGTGGTACAGAAGCTTTGTGTGTAATGTACTTTGTGTATAATGTATTATATTGTGGTACAGAGGCTTTGTATATAATGTATGTATGTTGTGGTACAGAGGCTTTGTGTATAATGTACTTTGTGTATAATGTATATATGTTGTGGTACAAAAGCTCTGTGTATAATGCACTTTGTGTATAATGTATGTATGTTGTGGTACAGAGTCTTTGTATATGATGCACTTTGTGTATAATGTATGTATGTTGTGGTACAGAAGCTTTGTGTGTAATGTATTTGGTGTATAATGTATTATATTGTGGTACAGAGGCTTTGTATATAATGTATTATATTGTGGTACAGAGGCTTTGTGTATAATGTACATTGTGTATAATGTATATATGTTGTGGTACAAAAGCTCTGTGTATAATGCACTTTGTGCATAATATATGTATGTTGTGGTACAGAGTCTTTGTGTATAATGTACTTTGTAAATAATGTATATATGTTGAGGTAAAGAGGCTTTGTGTATAATGTATGTATGTTGTGGTACGGAGGCTTTGTGTATAATGTTATGTATGTTGTAGTACTGAGGCTTTGTATATAACGTATGTATACTGTATCCTTGTAGTAGTCATAGCCCTGTAGCCTGTTTTGGGTGAAGTTTTAAAATGTAGGCATTATTATTTCAAAGCAGAAAACGATTCATAATGAGGCGTAGAAGTGGTAAACATACCTAATTATCCGATAAATTGGATTTCTCCTGAAGTCTAATTTGATTAGCTATACGTAGAGTCACGTTATCTTCTTTTCAAAGGATAGTTTTGTACTATTTCTAGTTATCGTTATCCTCGGAGATTCGATGGATACAACAATTTTGTATCATGTCATCAGCCCAATTTCTATTAAAATTTAATTAAATTTCAATTTAAATTTCAGTAGTCTGGCTATTGTGTGTCCTGGTCCATCCACCCGCCTATCCTCCAAATTTTGAGGGCAAATAACTAATTCCACATTATTCTTAACCCGCAATTAAATTTAACACAAAAATATTCCTCCATGACTGGAAATCTGTTAATGGAAAATTAAATGTCTTATTACTAATTGCACCGAAGAAAATAAAATCTAAGTCTTTGGAGAGCAGTTGTGTTAAGTGCTTACAAACTTCACTCAAAATATGGAGGTTGAACAGATGAATACTGAAAAATACTGTCAACAGAAGAAATAGTTTCAATGATAACGATAGAGGAAAAGGTTGGAAGGGCTTACTTTGTTCTACAAGACATCAAGGTATCAGGTCTTCAGCAATATGCATTTTAATACAAAAAATAACTTGTATTAAACTGTCTGTTTCTACTCTTTAAGACACTGTAGTAAATGTTGTTTGAGGAATTAAATTTAGAAATAAAGGCAAAAGCATAGTTGAAAACATTGCAATAAAATTTCAGCAATATATTTCAGGTTCAAAATTTGATTAAACTATGTTGTTGGTTGTGATGGAATATTCTTGTTACCAAGTGATACGGTAATGGGAATATGATACAACAAGAATGTTGAAAGCTATCAGACACATTTGATCAAAGATAATACTGCCATTAATAACTAACTGGTAAAGAATATAGTAAAAGCAGCCAGTAAACAGCCTGCACAATTTCACCCGTAGATTGTGAAGTGGCCGGAAAAAAAAAAGAAAAAAAAAAGTGTGGCTGAGAATTATGTAATCAAGAAAGATGAAAATGATGAAAGGTTTGTTTTCAGGAAAGGGGGTCCTGGAACTGCAAATAAAACAACCCCGGGATTGAAAAGATATAGACTATGAAATAAACACACATTTATTATTATGACTATGGCAAGAAAGACCGTAATTTATTTTTGAAACAATTGATAATAATTTCACTTTCCTCTAGCCTATGTTCTTTTTTTACTAAAAATAAACCTTGTGGGTACAAATGAAATTGACGAGGTAATTAATGCAAAAAATTAGCAATATGACATTATGGGATACTAAAGAAAAAAAAATTCCACCTAGTGTAAACACACACACACACACACACACACACACACACACACACAACAAAACATCAATATAATATGTTATTACTAGTGACAGCAAGCAAAGATGTTTCACTACCGGCTAAATGAAACAAATAGTTTTCGATATTTTCATACCGCTTTTTAATTTATCAAGAAATAATTATGTGGGACTCTCCATATTGCTACCACTACCGCTAACATCAATTTCTCCTCCTGTTTCACATCTTAAACATTTCTCTGCTTAGACAAAGAATTTCTGATATCACAATAATAAAGAAGTAATTGTTACAGGTTTACACAGTTGTCCTAGCCTTTCACATAATGGAAATTCAATTTATAATTCACTGTAACTAATATTTATTCAAAAGTAATTTTCTAAATATGCTAAATGATAGCCTAATTGTACTTATTTCCTATGATTTCTTGATTTTCGTTACAATCAATGTATCAGTGGTTGTAAAGAAAATCAAGAAGGCATGGGAAATAATTATAAATGCTAGATCAGCTCAAATACAAAGTCACGATCACATGCAGTAATACCATAAATAACATCTTTCTAATCATTAAATTTCGTTGAACTGACAATTTAAATGAATTACAAACAGAGATGAGAGAAGATTACTTGACGCTACTCGGAATTAAATAATTTGCTGGTTATTACTCATTTCGGTTAAGATTACCAAATTCAGCTTTAAAACATTCAATACAATAATGTTAAAAATCAAGAGGCAAAGAACACTACAATATGATGAAAAACACTGACAATAAAAAAAAACATAAATCAAAAGCATCAAAAATAATTTAAAACACTGAAAATAATGTTATCTAAACATCTGCTAATAAAATATGTTAAAATATTATTATTTAAATTGTCGCCAAATGTAAAATTATGTTTTCAACATCCCTCATTTATATTCTGTTCCTCTTTTCCTTTCTTGGTCAAATTTTGTAATTTTGTCATCTGTTTTCACTAGACAATATATATCATGTGTTTGCCAAGTAAAAGTATTTTTTCTGTTATTCAGGAGCAGAAAAGCTGAAATTAGAACATTTAATGATATGATCTACATCCAGATTTCCCACACCTGTCAGACTTTGTGAAGAAGTAATAATCTTTGGTACAATTCAGTTGAAGTAACTCCATTTTTTCTTCCAAATGTTGTAATTAACTTTATGTTGTCTTTCTTTACCCGTAACGTTCTATTTCTTGTCATGGAAATTATTTGGAAATGTTAGTTC
Organism: Megalonaias nervosa; assembly: GCA_016617855.1. Classification (NCBI taxonomy): domain Eukaryota; kingdom Metazoa; phylum Mollusca; class Bivalvia; order Unionida; family Unionidae; genus Megalonaias; species Megalonaias nervosa. Next base: position 3,249 of record JAECUM010007266.1, on the reverse strand, counting down.
TTGTCTTACCTTTATTTGATATATTTGTTTAAAGAGTTTTTATTTTCTCCACCTTTTCTTGTTTTTCTTCATGCACATTTTGCAGAATTTTTAAAAAAGTTATTTAAACCTTTAAAATAGTACTGTTGGAAGTGTGCTTTACGCCACTTAATTTTGTACATTTTATTTTCAAGCTGGAATACAGTTTAGTTAAAACATGGCGAGAAATAACTGTATTTAGATTTTAAAATTATTGTGAGTGTTAATTTTGTAAGATGTTCTTGGAACACATACCTAAATGAATGATTGCAGGTGTCTGCGTGACACATAGCCAGTTAACATGATGAATGCTTTTAGGTACCATGTTAAGTCTTGGGCATGAGCTAGAATATGGTTTTTTAATGTCCCTATTGTGGGCATGATTGACTTTGAAACAGGATCCGTTTGAAAATGGCCAGGCAAACTGGTCAATGAATGGTGAATTTGGTTCCAAGTATCATAAACGGCAAAGGACTGAAATGTTGCAGAAACATTGTTCTACTTGCTGAAAAATTTGTCATAAGTTGAAACTTTGCAGAGATCGGTTTATTAAGGGAAGCGCGAAATATGTGGAATTCTTCAAACCATAATAGGCGTGAATTAATTTACGGCCGTAAAATAAACCTAGATCCTGGTTGGATATGTTACGGCTTTGGGTGTGATTCTCAGGCGAAGTTTCGGGTTTTATAGTTTTAGTTATTTATAGTTCACACTGCAGAGTCCTATTTGTTAATCGTATTATGTGAAGCCAGGCTATGCCATAGATCGATTAGTGACGCTAAATATTCCCGTTAGAGAAATATATTGATCTTTCTGTACTATGCTTGTATACAACGAACTGAGAGTGTATATGGTATGAAATGCCCGGCTGCGACCTGAGTACCGTATGAGCAGTTAGTGTCCATTTGAATTACGATGTGACGTAATGAGAGAGTAGATAATCTTCTATCTAAGTAGTAAGGACCTAAAAAAATATTTAGATTGCATAAATATCTATTTTAACAGGAAGATAGCTCTACAGAACGTCACACAACAACACAGCGAGGGACGTAGGAGCAAGACGATCCATATTGCAATTAGTGAGACTGGAGGAAAGAGAGAAGTCTTTGTAGGCTGCAGCTCAAGGGAACCAGAGAGATAAATCAACCCCAGCCTACTACCGGTGCTGAATCTGGAATGACCTGCAATCAAGTCACCAGATTATGCAGTTATTATGGACAATTGAGTTCAAAAACTCTCGCTCGATTTTGTGATGCAATTTGTCATACCTGTGTAAACGGAACTGCTCATTGCATTTTTAATAACTTTTGGTAATTAATTTTTAGTATAAGTGTATCATTCAAGTGACTTGTACAATTTTATTATGTTGATCTAATTAGTTAAATTGTTATATTCTGTATACGGGGCTCGTACTGTTCTATTCTAAATCGCTGTTCAGATCTCTGTTTGTTTCATACATTAGTTTCCTATTTTATTAATCACTCGATCCGCGCAATAACACCGAGGTCGCTCATCCTCTACATACCGATAACTCCCGCCACCGCCACTAACACCACAACGAAACAATAATTGTTATGTTAGCTGTCAATTTTGAAGGTGGTGAGAGTAAAATAAATTAAATTCTAAGATTGATGAATAAAGAGAATGCGTTCTTATATCACCGAAATGGTAATTGAACAAGAATTAGACTTGGAGAACGTTTACCAAGAACTTAAAATAGCCAAAGCATAACAAAACCATATCTTTACACATGCCATGGATTTAATTCCGTGCCAAATCACTTTCTTCAACCTAAAATGGCTATGTGTTACAACAACATCTGCAAAGTTCACTCCGTTGTATGTTACAATGACATCTATATGATTCACACTATTACAATTACAATAATTCAAATGATCAAGAAGAATATATTCTATTACATTAATGATAATACGAAAAAAGTAGTTTCAGTTTCTGGTGGATTGCATAACCTTTACATGAATAAAGTAAATAAACGAATCGACCTGTCTTGGGAATATTACCGCGGCCATGTGTTTGATGTATAAAAATTTCCGCGGGCTAGTGTTGAATTATTACGCAAGGTTACCTGACCAGCCGGAGACCGGAAAACTTTTTGTTATTTTTGTTGTTGGGTTTAACGCCATTTTTCAGCATAAGATAGGCTATACATGGCGGCCAGTATAATTGGTCGAGGAAGAACCCTGGAAAACCCCGGGAAGAACCACCGACCCACGAGAAGCTACTGAAAGGCTTTCTCACGTACCCACATTAGCCGAGCCTGAGACTCGAACTCACGCAGACAGAGGTGAGATGGCAGTGATCCGTAACGGTAAGCGCTTTAGACCACTCTGCCACTCGGAGCCCCCCGGAAGACTTGAATCGGCAAAGGCGATAGATCGCACCATCTAAAGAAAGTCTTGTAGTTATTACATCTATGTGTTAAAGCTTAGTCCAAAGATCAAAGGAAAGCCCGCGGGGTGAGCGGGGCGTGTTCTCATCCGTCCCCACGTTGACAGACAGCGAGGGGACATTGTCCGCTAAGTTTGATTGAATCGGTTCACAGCGATATCCAATCTGAATTGAGATAGAGGGTGTGATTACAATGCAACCCGAATGATAACTTTCAGAACTCGTAAGCAAAAATTTAGTATTCGCCTAGAGGGATTGTAGATCAGTAGGGTTACTCCGAGAACGAAGCCACTCGTAACTTGGTCGCAAAACTTAGAAGTAGATTCCAAGGAAAGAAAAAGCTTCGAAAGGTCAGTAAGTTATTTGCTCGATTTTTGCAGAATATTACGGCATCATAATTGTAATTATTTGTAGTATGTATACTTAATTACTAAGATCGTTTAGTATGTAGAATTACCTTTGTAGTGCATCATTTAGATGCGTATTTAAGAAATGGAATTGAGCTTACGTAGAGAACTATTAGAAGCGAGGCGGAATTATGTACATTCTTAGCTTGTGGTCAGAATTAAGTTTGTAATTCGCTATTAGGTTACTTTTTAGTAAACTAGTGCATTTATTGATGCGTTATGTTAGAATTTACATATTCTTGAATTTGGAATGGTTGAAGTATGTAAGATTAGTTACTATGGACGTATGAATATATCAGAGCATGGATATTTGAATATTTGCGTACTTTGTATGCGTTGTAAGGTAAAGTAATGCGTCTGATTATTGCAATATTGTGTAGTATAGCGGGATTAGGAATATGTACTGATGTGACTG